>JAQFYM010002470.1:0-23430 GCA_034694785.1 Agrenia bidenticulata
TCTATAAATAAAAGAAGTATGAATAATTTACAACGCTTTTGATAAGCTACTCGCAATAAACGTAAATGATCTAAAATTGATTTTAATAATTTTGCGGGCTTAAGTCAGCAATAAAAATATTTGACGATCACGGAAGAAATATAAAAAATGAAAAAAAATAGTCGCAGTTGTTTTATTTTTAAGTTATTTATCTTTTTTCCGTATTATGTCTTCTAGGTACATTTATTTTTTCTAGACCCCTTGCATGGAATACTAAAGTACAGGAGCGCCAAATTTTATGTTTAAAAACAGAAGAATATGCGTCAATATGTCATTCCTAAGAATCATATGCAAACTTTTATGAGCATAAATTAAAATAGAGGTTAAGTTTACGAGCAAATCTTTGATACTACACCAGAACCCGTAAGATCTCTGAAGTAAAACTCAAGTGAGCCCGTTGACTATGAGTTGTGCATAAACTTAAGCAAGATACTGTAAGTAGTTGGCCGACAGATAGAAAAACCTAGGCAGGGCTTCTGCCTTGTCATACGCCATTGACGCCTGCAAAGGCTAACTACCTAACATACAGAGGCAATGATAGTAGTATGGTAGACTGGTCCGGCCTGTCTGTAGCAACAGTCTCGTTTAGCAGGTTCTAAAGCTTTTCCCTCTTGATGCCAATCCTAATCAAAGCCGGTAGATAGAAAAGAGACGAATTCCCAGGATGTGTATTAGACTAGTTGTATTGTGTTTGACGAAACGTTTTGCGCGGTTTACCGTGATTATCATAAAGGTATGAAATTGAAAGGTTAGTTCTTCATGTCGCTGACACATTAAAAAGGAGCATAGTTTAATTAAATTCATTTTTTTAGGGGTTAAGTTATATACAAAAAAAAAAAAAAAATTACTAATAAAATTTTTTTTGAAGAATGGACAAACTTTTAATGTTTTTATTTATAAAAAAAATAAAATTATGAGATTTTTTAATATAATTGAACATAAATGCTTAAACATCCAACAAAATTCTATTTTTTTGATAAAACCAAATATATTCGCACTAAAATATTGTTTAACAGATTAAAATTTTACACACTATATGCGCACTATAGCATAAAACAATGAAATCAGCTGAGTTTTATGGCACGTTTTTTTAATTACATTTTTATGCACGTTTTTCTTTTAATTTGTTGATTAAATTAATATTTAAATTGTTTTTTTTGTTTTTTTTTTTCTAGTAAAAAAAAATTAAAAAACAAAAATACTGTAATTTGCCCTTTTTGCCATTGAATGGCCGTATTTTTTTGCTCTTCTCGTTATATTTTTTCTACCCTATTCGAAGTACCTGTGTTTTAATTTAGAGCTTTAGGGACCGACACTTTAAATCAAATATTTTTAGAATTTTTTTGCATGTCCGTCTTGGTTGCCATCTGCGCGGGTCAGGTAACGATTTGTGGATCGCGGGCTGACTAACGCGAAACGAAATTACCCGACGCGGGTATAAAAGTATGAACGGTCATTTAGACGGCATTTTTTTTTAAATAGATAAATCTAAAAAAGACGCATTTGCTCAAAAAAAATAACTTTTTGTATGGTATTAACCTATGTGTTACCCGCGTTGACTCAGATAATCTATTTGCGGGTCGCGGGTCGCGGGTCGAGATATCGCTAGCTCTAAGGGGGTTGCTGATGTGGGCCAGGCACACCCTTAATGATCGTTTCAATAATTTTATACAACACGCATTTATTAGAATATAATTTATTGCTACGTATATCTCTGTATTGTTAAATATATGATCATTCCGCTACATTGAAGATTTCTATTTTTATACAAGTTTTTGTATTTATAAAAAAAAAATGATTTTGTATAAAGAATAGCACCCCTGATTTTTTCGTACCTTTTGTGAATTTTGTACGTTTTTATTGGACAGATAATTGTTCGTCCACCAACTTCTTAATGTGATCAATGCCATATTTTAACTTGCTCTTGTAGTGCTTAAGGTTACCCCAACTTAAACTTACGTGAAAAAAAGCTGTCATGTCATCGTATAGTATTGGCTGTAATTAGTGCACAAGCGTTATACTTTGGAACGCCAGAAGATTTAGCATATTGTAAAGTTTTAATAATAAAAAAAATGGAACGTCCATACTTAGTTATTTGGCTGATTGAAAAGACAATTGTAGCGCAATATATTTTTTTTGCCGTTAAAATGGGTCTGGTTTGATAATCTACTGTATAAAGGTGCTAACCCTAATATTTCAATATATAAAAAAAAATTAAAATACAGTTTGAAAAAAAAAAACATCTACTACACCGTATAGGAACAAAACAATACAACTAACAGGCTTTAAATATTGTTTATTCTATTTTGAAGAAGTCTTCTTCTACATGGCTGAATCGAAAACGAAGTAACAATCAGCCTTTTAATGCACAAAAAACAGATTTTTAAGATTTAAAAATATACGAAGCTGGGTAAAAAGATCAAAAGTTCATATAGGAAGAAATTTACATAAAAATAAGCTTTTTCTAGTGTTGGAAATAAGTCTTAACCTTGTTTGGTATAAATATTTTTAATAGTGTTTTTGTTAATTTTACTATATGAAAAATATGAAAAATATATTTTTCTGTATTGTTTCTAATCTTTTTTTGCAATATTTACATTTTTTTTTTTTTAATTGTTACTGCACATATATAAATTTTCAAGCCTAGAAGAATTGCCATTATATTAGGAAACCTTGTTTTATAAGCGCTTTTACTAAAAAAAATGAATTTCGGACTGTCATCATTATTTCGTATCAAAACATAAAAACTGGTGAAACTAAATAGTTTATTGGCGGCGGGGGGTCATATGGCTGCCCCTTGCCTCGTCGCCCATAAAAGGTTGGACAAAAATATTTTGAAAAAAAAAAAGAAATGTAATATAAAAATGGTTCATGTTTTACTTTAATTAGCTTCCACATAAGAAGGTTATCGCATTTTAAAAAACCTTCAGCTCCAAGTCTTATCGAGACTATAAAAAAAGTCAATGTTCGAGATATCAGTGATAGAGATAAAATCCGATTTTCGAGATATAAATTAAGCGTAATTATTAAGTTACAAGTAAATAAAATGCATTTATTGCATGTAATTTTTGTTAAACCAAACAAATTCGTAATTTGGGTTTTAATCTAACCAGGCATATTGGAAAATCACAAAAATTAAAAAAACTCAGTTAAATATTTTATAATCTCAAGTACCATCTTTAAGTAACATTATCTGAAATTAATTAGATATCCTGTTTCATTCGCTTTCACAATAATCATGGACGTAAATTTCAATGTGAAACCATATATTTTTAGCAATTTTAAAAATTAATTAAGATTAGAACCATTGAAGTCAATGCTAAAGACATTATTAAAGTTCATATCCGTACTCGTAAAAAAAAATAACTTACATGAAAATCAAATTATAGTAAAAAAAAACAAATCAATTACTTATTAGCCTTTAGTATAAAATATTTTTAATTTACAGTTTTAAAATTTATAAGCAGTACCCCTCGGTTTAAAATGAAACATACACCCAAAATAAAATCCATCATTTGACTCAGAAAACGTAGTTAGTTTTAAAAAAAAATCTGTTCCTATTACGTGTTGAAGTTTGTGTTTTTTGTTTACCTAAAGGTATTTACCTACCCACATATATAGGTAATTGCATACCAATAGGTACAGATTAGTTTTTTATTAACGTCTGCTTTTTTTCTACCTATAGGTACAGATTGCTACCTATGGGTATTTTTTTTTTCTTTTTTTTTGTTGTTTGTATAACCTATAGGTAAGGTTATATTTTTCTTTCTAAAATACCTTAAGTGTAGACCCTTAGGTAAAATTGTTTTTGTATTTTTTTACTGTTAGGTAAGAATCTAAAAAAAAGGTAAATCATTTAAGAAGCTTACCTATAGATAGTAAAAAAGCCAAAAATACAAATAAAGGTCAAAAAAACGTTATTATTCGTAGGTATAAGGGGTTTACCTAAAGGTACAAAAAAAAAGAACATAAACATCAATGAGAAAGCAAATTTCTGGTGTATATGAATTTTTTGCACCCGTTGGTTTTTACGAAGACCTACATATTTGTTTTTTGGGCAAAAATAATCTTGCTTTTGTTTTTACATCGCTCTTAACAAGACCAAAGTACAAACAAAATATTATTATGCATATTATATAACAATTGCAAGTTTTATAAACTACCCAGTGCCTTATGCACTAAAAATCCTAATTTGTGTAAGCAGATTCGACATTTCTTTTTAAAAATATTTTGCTACTTAAAAATACAGCTGTGAACATATGTCTTATATCAAAACTTAAAATAATAAATATATGTAAATAAACTGCAGGGCAGAAAAACGGTTTATATTGTTATAATAATTATGTTTTGCTGCATACCGCATAATAAATGTATAAAAAACTGCCTTTATTTTATTTACGTAAAATTATTTTGTTTTAAATAATATTTTGTCGTGAAAAAAAAAAACTTATGTACTTATATACAACGAAGATTTTATGCTCTACGAACCTTTACTATTAACCCATATCTGTAGATGCATTATTATATTACTTCTATGTCAAACAAAGTACTAAAAAATTTCAACTTATTTCATTGCTATAAAACGGAAGTTCGGAATTACTACATGAACAAAAAAAATGATTTTTTAGTATAATTTAAAAAATATTTTACCGGCCTAATTGAGTTTTTTTTAAAAAAAAATAAATATTTTAAGTTGCTGTCGTAAAGTTAAACAATATATAAAAATTTACAATTTGAAACGGTTGATGATATATACATGATTTTTGTGAGTCTAAGTAAAATTATTAATTTTTTCTGCGTTCCTAAAATAAGAAAAACAATTTAAACAATGTTTCCAGTAAAAACATTTTGAAAAAAATAATCACCTTATTTAAAAACACAAAGTACTCTGTTATACATAAGTATGTACTTACGTTATTCTTGTCTATTGTGTTTGCGGGTTGTTTTTTTTTCTGGGCTCCGGGGCATCTGATTAAATGCTATATTTCTGATCCAGGGTAAAAAAGACAGGGTTCGGGACCATACGGAAGTTACGAATTTCGCTGATTCTATGTATGTATATAAGAATATTTTTATTATAAAAAGTTAGCAACAATAAAAATTTTTTAATTTAAATTAATTATTTTTACTTAGATATGCAATTTTCAACTTTTGGTACCACTTATGTTCTTTTTCTACAATACTTTGCTAGAGACCTGTATTTTTACTTTTTAATTAAAAACCTTTTTTTGCTTGGTAAGACTAATTGAAGGTAAAAATAAGATAATTTGCATTTAAAAATTAAACTTATACAGATAAAAAACACACAACTTTTGTAATATTTTTGTTAAGAAATCCTTTTCTACAATTACGGGGCATGCACAGCAAATTATTATAATCCGTCTCAACCCTTATGAGCGTAAAAAGCAAATTCTAATGCAAAGACATCCAAATATAAACATCTTGTGCTAAAGAATTAATTTCAAAAAATGTTTAAAACCACTGGTTTTAAATATATTAAAAAAACAAAAAAAATTGGTATTTTTCATTTAGAAGATATTTTATAATACAAAATCACAGTATTTTGTTTGGGATTTTTGTTTTTTTTTGCATTTGAATATTATTGGTTGGTTTTTGGCGTGATGCTCGCTACGCAATTTTTACTTGTTTTTTATGTTTATTTTATTTATAACACTTCCTAAATCAAGAAAAAATTGATTACAAATAACTAGTCTTTTATGCTTTTAAAAAACTCCTGGTCTTATATGACACTAGAGGATAATAAAGAAAACCCAAAAATATTATGGCGGCAATGGTTTAAAAGGTGTATTTTCTTTGGTGTCTCTTTTGTTTTTCCTGGAGAATATAAAAAACACTCTAACTTGTTTTTGGGTAAAACCCGAGTCGCTAACAGGATCAAAAGCAGAATTACATTTTAACTGGCACACGAGAATTTTGTTTTAAAGGGCTGATTTGGTTATAAAATTGATCGTTAGTAGTAGGCAGTTATCAAACCTAGTTTTTAATTTTTTTATTACGTTTCTATTGCGCAATTTCAGTATAGAGCATCTAATAGATCTCCAGACTATTACTTACTGTTTTTGAGGCGTATTTATATTTCTGTTTCTAAATGATGAAAACATACATATGTAAAAAGTTAAACACTAAATGTATACATTATGCAAGCATTGCTCACTAAAAAAAAACCTAAGTTGACGATAATTTTGGCAAAAAATGTTTGTAAAAACTACTTATAACTACGACGGACCATAAACGCAGTATAAAGGCGCGTTTTTCTTTTGCTTAAAATCAAAATACCGCCCACAAACTGCCTTTAGAACTTTTTACTGTTGTCTTTTTATACATTAATATTATTAAAATTTTATAACTATTAGAACAGAATTTTTTTAATTATAATCACTAAGGTGATATTTGAAATGCTTTCAAACTGTTTTTGATGGCGCAAAATGCAAATTTTAACCGCGTTAAAACCTGCCTTAAAACCCAAAAAAAATGCGTTTATGCGCATTTTCCTCTTATATGTATAAAAAATAAATTTGACCGCCATACTTATAATTGGTTTATATGTGTACATTTTGGTTCAATTTCCGTTTGATACAAACATAAATCTAACACGATTCATTTGAAGTTTTGTCACTGTGACGTACAATACCATAATTTATATGAACAAAAAGATATTAAATGACAAATGGACTGTAGCACCAGCAAGTAAACCCCACAATATGACGAAAAAAAAAAAATTATCGCAATTTTTAATATTAAATATAACAACAGATGCATTTTATTTATAGTAAAATAGTGTAAAGACTACTTTAAAAACATGTAAAAACATGCTTATATAAACTTTTAATGAAAGTAGACTTTTAAATATTTTTTGAAGCTTATTTAAAAAAAATCTATTTACAAGCCGTAATTTAAACCGTCATCAGAGGCGGATTTAGATTTTTAGACCCTGGCGCAAATTTTTTATTACCCATAAACTATGAGTTGCAACTTCTACTGCGTCTTAAAATACATTTATTCATTCTTGGTATCCAGTGATTTTTTAAAACACTGTAAATTAATTTATGTATAAAAACCTGTATTCCGATACATTTACTAGGCTGTCAAAGTATTCACAAGCAAGAAAATACGTTTTTTTGCAAAATTATATTATAAAAGCATATATATTGCACTTACTGAAAATTTATTTATGAGCGAAATTGCATGCGTTTTTTATAGTAAAAATACTTCATAAATAAAAGAAATTAATAAACAAGTAAAAAGAATATATTTTGTAATGGCAAAACACGTACAATAAAAACGAAATGCGGCAGCACTCTTAAACCTCAATATCGTGATCTTTTTTGGTGTTCTTACGATATTGCATATTGTCAGTTTTTTTAGGTCTTAGTTGTTTTCTATAGTAAATCATGTTTTATTTGCTTATGTTTTCGTTTTTGTTTTTGATTGCTACGGATTTGTTCTTTGGTAGTGCACGATTATGCGCATAGAAGTCTGTAAACACTAATTCTTAGTTAATGGATAATAAAAAAGCGCGTTGTATTAGCTTACAGACTGCATATCTGCAATTAAAATACTGTAATAAGTAATCCAAATACTTTATTTATATAAGTATTATATACGTTTTTTTTATAAATTAGAGGTAACTTACTACAATTACATACGCCGTCAGTATAATAAGATACACACTTTGAATTATTATCAACAATATAAAAATACACCGCTATAGACGGTTTACGATGACGTTTATTGCGCAAGATAACAAAACCCAACGTAGCCTCATATATCGAAAAACAAAGCAAACTACCGAAAAAACCAGAAAAAAATAGAAAACCCTAAAAACTAGAAATACACCAAAAAAACAAATAATTATTGAAAAAATGTGCAGCTTTTTATAATCGGGTTTTGCATCCGTTACATAATGCTTATATAAAAATATAACAAGAGCAATACTAGGTTTGCAAAAAGTAGAATAGTGTATAGTCTCCTTGTAAATGTTGTAATATACTTTAATGTATGTGAGTGGTTCGATTAAATATTTATGTTGCTACAAATGCTTTTACATAGTTTTAAAATTACCAAATGGTTTTTACAGTCATATTTTGGCATATAAATTTTTATAACAAAAAATCTACGTGCACAGGTAGAGTAAATGGTTTTTAAAACTGACAGTAACACGTATAAAAGTCAAAAAAGTGCAAAAGCTGTAAATACACAAACCCAATTAGTACTAGATATAAAATCATAAATATGATCATTTTTTGTATTATGTTATTGTTGTGAAAATAGTTTTATGTCTTTTCTGTATAGGCAATTGCTAGTTAAGCGCGTTACCACAACAAAATTTACTGTAATCTGTATCTGTTTGTAATTTAAAGGGCTCGTCATTATGCAAGTCCATTAGACTTTCCCTTGTGCGCCCTATACATAGATCCGCCTCATACTAAAAGCAATTTTATAAGAAAACTTATTTATTGAGACAGAAAAAAATCAAAGCGAATAAAAAACTTTTATATTTAGTCTATTTCTTTAACCCCGAATGCAATTTTTTTTTTAAAAAGACACCTTTTACAAAAAACTTTGCGGCGATTCTGTATGAATTTTATACTGGATATCGAGTAAATCGCATAAAAAGAATTTACTAGTATTTATTATATAATGCAATATACATATCAACGTATAAATTATTATATAATCCAAAATTTGTAGTGTTAAAAGATACATTTTACCATTGTGTTCCTTTATGGATGCCCTGTATATTAAGGTCTTAAAATTGAAATGTATACCAAGACAAATAAAAAGGTGCAGTCTACTAGTAAAGCACAGTTAGATCTAACTACGCGCTTAGCTTGAACTGGTCTATGCCAGGTTCAGGCAATGTGGGGCAAAAAAGGTTATTAACATAGTTCTCCGGAACTCGGGACATGGATACCAAAAAAACATTCATATAACGTGTCTTTACATTTTTTTAATCAGAGTGCAACTTGGGTTAATCAATTTGCATTTTATTACTCATTATGCAGATTTGATTTCTTCTTTTTGCAATATAATGTAATTTTCTTGTTCTTTGTTTTAAAAAAAACAATATGACTTGTAAAAGGTCGACAAATCTACAGAATATATCTTAAAAAAATAATTGATATAAAAGTATTTTTTCTGTATCCCTTTTACAGGCCAGCCTTTTTCTATGATCAAAAAAACTAAGACAATCATTTTGCGTAAACCCATAGATTTTTTCTGAGATTATGAGATTCAACGTATCATTAACTTGTAGAATCCATATTTTTATAATTCTTTTTCATTTTGAGAAAACGTCCACTTAGGGGTTTAACTAAGGGCTGTTCAGGGGTTGTAAATACAAAAAAAAAGATAGTAGTTTTTACATAAGTTATGTCAGGCATTCGTTTTTTAATGAGAATTGTATCTAAAACTAGAGCTGTATTTATTGTATTCTCACTAGAAATTTTTTTTAAGAGATTATTTACAAATCACAATTTTCTTTGCGTAACACGATCCTTGTTTTTTTTTATACAAAGTCCTCTTTCTTGCACACGTTTTCTGATTTTACTGTTACATTTCTCGATCTTATTGCACTTACTACTTTTTTTGCTGAGGTGTTTATCAAGCTTTTACCAAAGTAATGTCTGCTTGACATACTACATCCAAATTCATAAAAAAGTACTGCATTTGCGTCTTTTAATGCGTAAAAATAGAAATAAAAATTATCTCTAGTCAATAATTATTTACGTATTTCTTGCAGCCAGAATATGTTGATTTCGTTTAAGTGTGTAATGAAAATGTTTGATTGCAATTTATATGTTACCTAGTGCAGCATGTACATGTTTTCCTTCTACTAGTCTTGTGTTTAGTGCCCATAAATTTAAACTGCAGTCTTCATCTAAATGGCTCCTATAGAATCATTACCCTCTGTACCTTTTTGCACACGTTACGTGTATTTGTATTCTCAAATTATATATACTCATTGTTTTGATAACCTGCATTGCATATATTACTGTCTTTACTTTTTTAGTTCTAGCTCTTCTGATATCTTTGTAGCATATATACCTGCATTGTTTTTTTACTTTATGAGTGCACGTTCTTCATTTGTGATTTTTCGTGTAATGATATCATCATGAAGAACAACATTGTTTTTACTGTTGTAATGAAAATGCCTTTTGTCTAGTTCTAGTTCAGTAGTGCTTTTTGTTTTCTGCAAGTTCTATGTCATTTTTGAATCTCTTATATAAAGGGATTAAACAAAAATTCCAAAATATTTTTTTTATTTGTAACAGTATATATTTAACTTTTTCAATATTAAATCATAATTGCATAATGATATAGCAATTCCGCAAACGATATAATTATTCAGAAAATTCTGATACAGAAATCAAAATTGGCGAACCCCCAAAGAAAAACGATATACTGATAATAAATACTTATTACTTGTAAAATTTTTGTGTTGTCTTAGAACGATAAATTCTATAAATATAAAAGAATACTTATTACAACGTAAAAGAATATGGCTATTAAAATTTTAAAAAATGGCCCAAACTAATAAATGGTCGCTTAATTAGTACTTAGTTTTTAAAGTCCTCTACCGATGCCTGCACAACAATTAAAAATTCCACTTTAAAATTGCATTTTTCTTAATTAAACATGAATTATATCCACAATTACAAAAAAGAAAAAAAAGAAAGAGAACAGACAGTAAGACGCCAGTAAGCGTAATTGTATAGCATAGTTATTTCATTTGAGATCAAAGCAAACAATAACACGCGTGAGTGTATCGGCGTACATTAGAACAATACAAAAAGAAGAATAGAGATTTAACATGGTCATAATTGGAGGATCGCAAGAAGTCGTTGGCATTAAGGATAAATATGATGGTAAATTGCAGCAATTGAACATAAAGTTTAAGTAAAGTAACACTTCAAAAAAAACTTGAATAAAAAGTAAGAGATTAATTATATAAATTGATCAGCAACATATATGAAATATAGAATAAAATTAAATTGTATTAAATATCACATGATAATTTTTCGAAGCTAATGATAAAGAAAAAAAATAATCTTAAAAAGAAATCACAAAATCAAAGCCTACACAACTGTTAATAAAAAAATAATAAATTATATTATTTATGTCATTCTAAAAACCTAAATTGCATGTTTGTAACTTACCAGTATTAGGCGAGAAAAAAAACTATAAAAGTAGGGCAAAATTCTATACCAATTGAAATCAAATTATCAATATATAACATAAACAACAAGTATAGATACGGCGCAATATGCAAAAAAAAATAACTATCTTCATATAAACCTGAACTATTAACGGAATACAATTTTTTACCAATTTCTCAAACAACAAAGACAAAACAATTATACATTTTTCTATGCCAATTTTATTCAAAGAAGATCACTGTTAAAAGGCCTTAAAATATTCCTTACCGTTTACAGACTGTAATTGTTCACCATAATATGCATCTTGGCTTGTTTCATCACATGCACCGTGGCAATAATAGAATTCCAGAATGTGCCCTTGTTAAATAGATATTGTTTTCATTGTTTTGTTTTTTATAATTTTAATAAATGCGTCTATATACGATAGACAAACATGCAGTTCATGTTTAGTTTTCTGTTCGATACATCAATATTGCTTGTAGTTGATACAGAAATCATAAAAAACCCTTATATACACCCGTCAAAAGCACGAATCGTATGATACGGCAGTAATATATTAATTCCAGAATATAGGCCTTGTACTTTATTGTTTTATAAGATACAAGCATTGTAGTACAATATCTATAATGACCCAACAAATATTATTTTTTACTTTTAATCTGTTGTGAACATCGACGAGTTAGAGGCAGCCTTAGAAAACATTTTTTTAACATATACGGCGTAATTTAAATCAGTTGCGTAAATTTGACAAGCCTGAGATTGCACATCTTTCCTCAAGGTAGACTGTAAAAAGTAAAAATAGCAGCCCAAGTTACAAGTCATTGGATAATTATACTTTTATTTATTATTAATGCTTTGATAACATTCTGTAAAGGTGTGAGAGGATAGGAACTGAATATTTTAGAACCTTTTTAAAATATCAATATGACTACATGTTGTGTTATCCGCGGCTAAAATACAAAACAAGGGGTATTTCGTTGACAAAAAGGTTCCGTGTATAGACAGCAGCTGTCAAATAAATAATTGGCAATATTTTATTTTCTTTCGTTTTAAATGGGTTCAAAAGTAGGTATGGAACCTTTTTTAAACTAAAACATAAATAAAAAAATCGTTTACTGGCTTATGCCCGCTATCTTTTCTTAAAAATACATGTGTTTTAAATCAGTGTACAATGATCGAATATATCATCATGTAAAGAACTTTTATATTAAACAGAGCGTAACGATTTCGTTAAAAAAATTCCCACATTGTTTGTTTTGATGACATATGTACACTGCTTTAACATCAAGATTACATTCTTATTGATAGAAATAATAGATGCAGCTTCGGTCCTAGTTAAAAATTTTTCCTTAGTATCGAAATAGATTTTTTTTTCTTGATTTCATGTCTGTTGGGTGGGTGTTAGTATGAAGTGAGTATAGTAAGCATAGATTTGTGTATAAAAAAGCTCCTTTACACCCTTTTTTAGTAGCATCTATATCTTTTAACATAATATTTTAATTGACCCATGGATGATATAAAGTTAAATAAGGTATTACATCAGTGTTTGTTTTTCCCTTAATTAGTTCAAATGACATTTTTATAGGATATAAATCGAAAAAAAAAATTGAAAAATGGTTTTAAACTTATTTATGTAATTTAATCAATTTTTTTTATCAAAAATTCTTTAAAGTTTACTTAAACAAGTAAGAGTACACTTTCGAAATAAAAAACCCGTTAATGCAAAGTTCATAATAACCCGCTATGTATATTAAGTATATATAGAGTATGGTATATTTAAAAACAAAGTATGTATTTGACATCATGTATATTTTAACTAATTAGAAAAATTTTTATCGACAAAGGATAACAGTGCTAGTGTACATTTATTAAGAAGATCAAATACGTTTTTAAAATTTGCCGGAAGCCGACAAGTTATTATATTGTCCCCTAAAATACCGTTCAGCAAAAATTTTGCTACAGCCAGCTTAAGTCAGTTCATGCAACACATTCTAAAGTACAATTTTTTTACGCATATATTAGAGGCAGATTGACAACGAGAAAGCGCACTTGAGGCATGTGGCTTAAGGCCCTTAATTTGGGGCCTAAAAATATTTATATTGATAATTGTAAAAACGTATATGAAAGAACAAAATTGTTAGAAATGTCGCGAAAAAATAAATATTCTGTATATTTACTGTTAAGATAGTCATTAATTTTTTAGTTTTGTGAATTTAAAGATGCATTATGTGTACTAAAATATTAGACATGGATAACGACAGCAGTGATCGTGTAGACACTCTATTGGTGTGTGCACTTTTCTCTGGTTATCACAAAATTAGCATTAATTTTTTTTTTGTAAAATATGAAAAAGCATTTAATATCACATAATTGACAACAAGAATTCGCAAAAAAAATATTACTTCGTAACAGTATATGTTTAGTAAATACTCTAGATAAAATTAGCAAAAATAATGCAAAAATAACGTAAAAGTACAAAAGACAATTTTTATGCATTTTGCGTATGTGACGTTGAAATTAACAATCACGGTATGTAAATTTTTTTTAACAAACATGTCGTACTCTAGTTTGAACATAAAGTAAAAAGTTAAACTTAAATGTATCCCTAATTTAATAAAAATACAAAACTTACATTGGAATTTTTTTTCGGTAAAAAAAGCTATTTTTAGAAACTTGCAGCTTTATAAGTTTCTTACAATAAAAGATATATTTTGTAGTGTTACACGACTTTAACTCTATGGCAAAATAATAACTTATTGTAGACAAACAACAAAATTTTTTATGAAGAAAAACATCAAAACAAAAAAATAAATTATTTGGTTGCCCTATATATCGGACTTTTTCTAATTGAAAAAAAATACTGATTCTAAAAGAAAAAGCATGGTTTCAAAACACTTTGTGCATAATAATCGCGTGTGTAAGCGTATAGTTTCTAATACAAATACAAATTACGTATTGAACTATATGCAGACATTTGTGCAGAGCTAGCAAAACGAACAACGAATAATATAACTAAATTCATTCAATAATTGCTTTTTCCTAATTATACGATAAACATAAAACAGTATAATAAATAGGTTTCGTGAGCAATAAACTTCCGCCGGCACGCCCCAGCCACCCACGCCGGTTAAATAGTAATAATAATAATTAAAACTTGTTGTCTTTTGCGTAAGAGATAAAACAAAAAAGGTGGCTTTTTTATATTGGTTATCGACGTATATATATTGTTTAAATTTGGTTACGCATATTATATACATTAAATATTTTTTTAGATTGTATTATTATTATGTATTACTTAAGCAAATTAGCATTAAAATTTATAAGTAAATAAAGTTTCATACCTAGTAAAAAAAAACGTAAAAGGACAAAGTCCATTATTTTTATACAATAAAAAGAGTTGAAAATATATGGGGAAAAAATTGCAAAGTTTTCATCTAATTTCGCTGCTAGGAACTAATTTGCGTAGGCCAATGCGAAACAACCACAAAAAAATGTAGCTTTTATCTTTATATACTTCCTATAATTATTACTGATATTTTATAAATAGAAAAAATATGATCTGTATAAAGAAAAAAAACATTTAAAAAAGACTTGATCGTTGCTTGCATTTTTTAAAAAAATATAGAAATAAGATGACCGGGGCTAGAAAAAAAAAGTGTCGCCTGGGGCCAAATTTTTTGTATTACTTCGGCATTATGCAGAAAACAGTGCATTGGTTTTTAAAGAACACCAACTATATTTATATTTTTTAAAAAAATTTTAAGCGCGTATTATTGCTTCTTTGCCCATAAATATACGGTTAAATTAAGAGATAGCCAGCTAAAAAGTAGATATTTACGTGTATTTTTTAATTTATAGATAGATGTTAAGATGCATAATATAAAAAATATAATTTTTTTGCTTTGTTAATAAATCTGCTATTTTGTTTTTTTCATGGGTCGATTTTTTTTTTTTTGCAAACTTATCATTTTTCATCCCGAAAACGAAAGTTTGCCCGCTAACAAGTAAACTTAGTTCAAGTGATAATGAATAGTGCAGTTTGTCAGATAACATTTCTTTCTCATTATCGAGAGTCGAGCCATATTAAATAAATACTTGATGATATGGGCATCATCTGTTTTTTCAAAAATTTGTTCGAGTATTTTAAACGTTATTCCACCACAAAAAAAATATTAAAACCCAATAAAGGCACTGTATGCGACATTAAACGTACAACTGCGACAAAAAATATTTTTGTTATATGTTTCCGTTTTTCAATAAAGATCAAAGAACAAAGAAAAACGTTTATCAAACTTTTTTAACGTTATTATACAAACCTCACAGTAATATTTTGCCAAAGAGTACACGTAAAGATGAATTTACTAGTAATGTATATGCCAAAATTATATGAGCCTATTTAAATATCCGTAAAAATACTAAAAAAAGTGCTGAATATTTATCTATGATCGGTTAAGTTCTTGAAAGTGCCGACAAAAAAAAACTTAAAAATATTGATAAGACTGGCTTTTTATAAAAATGCAACAGATTCGTATTTATAGAATGTAGTAGGCCGTATTATAAATTGTAAGGTAAATTTTGAAGTTTTTAGAGAACACGCATAAACTAAATTTTTATTTCGCTCCAGCTACTAATTTTGTACTTTGTGTAACTGAATAGACTGCATAACGTGTTTTATTGGCAAAAGCTACCAGAGAAACGTTTTTCATATCTAAAATATATTTTATATATGCGTAAAATGCACTATTTGTTATAACCTTGCAGGCATATATATAAACAACGATAAAGGTACTTTTTCGACTAGACCTACATGTAAATGAACTCCTAAACAAGAAAATATCTTTAAATTTTTTTTATTCTAAGACCAAAACAGCTTTTGTAACATGATGTAAACTATATTAAAATTGTACGCAATTCTAATGATGAATATGACAGCTAAAAAATTTTCGTACAAAAAACAAATACAAATTCTAAAAATTTTTAGAATTCGTAAATGTAATGTATTTACCACAGGGTTTTTAGATCTCGGAAAAATTCATGTATTACCTACAGTATAAAATTTGATTACTCAGGCAACTTAGACCCGAAAATACGATTTTTTACCCGGATAATCTGAAAACAATATACTTGAGGTTTTTGAGCTAATAATTATACAAAATACCTCTTTTATATTTGACAAACTATTTTCGTGTCACCATAACTGATTAAAATATGAGTATATTTTTATATTTCCCATTGATAGATAATAACATGTAGTCAGTGTTTAAGAAGATTATCTAAAGGTGTGTTTTTTCGTGTATAAACTGTATGTTATTTAGAATTATAAGCCCAACTCTTTTTACTTTTTTTTTTATTTATCTTATTTGGCTATATTTTATTAGTATTTCAAGTTAAGCATTTTATGCAGAAGAATTGCTACAGTTAAAAATCTTTTTACTACATTGCCATTTCAGTTAAATTTGAAAATCATTTTATTTTTGTCTGAATAATATAAGTCTACAAAACTAGCAAAAAATACGGTTAATAGAGGCACCGGGTAACCAGGGTACATATAGTCGAAGTTCTATCGTACGCAAATAAAAGTTTTTGAAAAATATTGCAAAACTGTTATGGATCAAATAGGGCTTGTAAATATAAATATAATTAAATTATACGGAACCAAATGCAAGCATATTTTTCTTAATTCTAGCAACAAACCTAGATTCGAATATATAAAAAATATTGATCGCCGTGTTAATTCAGTAGAAAAGTAATACTTAAGTATCATATGTTACCGATAATGACGCAAGGGTACAGCAAAAAGTTACTTAGTACTGGGATAAAATATTTTAAGTATGAATGAAGATGTACAGATATAAATAAACAGTAATATTTTACAAAAAACACCCCAAAATGATTTATTAAAAAAAATCAATCGATTTTAATTTTTATTGTATATAGATAATTATTTTGTATACATAAATGTAACTGGTAATTTTACTTATATCACAAGATGTACAGTTCTTTGGCAACCCTAAGATCTGGGATAAATAACTTGAAAAAAAAGTGTTATGAGTAATATGTTAACTTAATGCAATATAATTAATGAAGATGTAGATAGGGTTGCAAATATGGTATGATCATACTAATGTGATTCATTTTTTGTTTCTAGGATAACGAACATAATCAGAGACGGATCTAGGGTAGTTGGATGACGCTGGCAGAACTTTCGCGTCTTACCGGTGTTTGTTTTGACATGAATAGTAGTTAAAGTCATGTTTTTGTACATTAATGAATTTTGTAGAATTTGAATATGAAACTTTACTCACTTATCCGTTGTACTAGAGACTTAAAGATTTTTACAGTTATTACAGGATTGCCTTCTTTTCTTATTTTACAATCCTGGCCCCGCCTCTGACCATAATGGTAAGATTATGGCGAAGTAAAAAGTAGGAAAATTCGTTATACTATAAATATATAAAATGTATGGAAAAAATGTTCTAAACAAACAAAAAGATTAAAGATACTAAATTATTGAAAGTCGAAATAGTAGTGCCAAATTAAGGTCAATATATTGTTTATTTTTCCTTTAATCCCATCATAAGGAAAAAGGAATGTACGAAATTTCAAATTTGTGCTGTTCATATGAAGTAAAAAAACATAAGACTGTGATTTATATAATTTTATTGTGTTAGTTGTATTTTAAATGATTTTTAAAATAGAAAAAGATTTAAACGCTTATAAATCGTATATTTTTCTTTCCTTTTTGTCTTTTCTTTAAAATTGCATACTCGTTTTCGTGTAAGACATGTTATTGTATGATTGTAAGCACTTATATTTTTAGTATGCGTAACAAATTTTACTAAAATGAAAAACTCAATTTGCATTTTTTAAATATTGTCTTTTTAGACAGTATGCATTAAAGCTTTAAACAACAATAAATATGTTATCATATGAGTTTTTTTGTTTGCATTTTAAACAAAAGTATTTAGTCATATGGACTGCATGACACTAAAAAGTGTTATGCCTAATATAAAGTTCAACCATAACCAATAATTTGCAATAATGTATAATTTTGCGATTTTTGCAATTACAAAACGTGCGATGTACTTCAAGATGTTATAAACTATCACAATTTTTTTTTATTTTCAGTTGTGAATTTTATGCCTACTAAAATTAAGTTGAAGACGAGAAAATCCCTATAATTCATGTTTTTAATTCTAATAAATAATGCATTCTAGGTAAAGAAAAAGCTTTTTATTCCTATAAGAATTGTACAAATGTGTAATAAAATCTACAAAAAAAAATTGACGGCTACCCATATAAAAAAAATAATTTTTTTCCCACATAATGGCCATATAAGATATGGCTATATAGTAATTTAAAATATATTGTATGACAATTTGGGTGTAAAAAATACATAAATTGATCTGTATAGGACTTGGTTGTAAAACAACTTGCAAATGTAACGGCAAAAAAACCCTACAAATAATTCACAAAAAATCATTTCTAGTATGAAACTCTTTCGATGGAATGAGAAGGCTACACATAAAGCTATCAATATTAACTTTTTGCAAAAAAGTATTTATATTTATATTTAAATTCCTATTTTTATTTTAGCGAATTTATGTTTGGCTGTTTTTTTTGTCTCCTTGGCTTTAACAGGGTTCACGATTTTTTTTGTTTAAACAGTAACAACATCATGCTTCTTTAAAAAGTGTTTGAGTAAAAAAATTTTCAGCGAATTTAATTTATAATAGTCTTAAGAAAAGTTTTCTGAAACAGGTATCATAATGCCTTTTATTTCCGAATAAATAAAAAGTGATTAACAAATATTTTTATAGTCTTATTTCTCATATCAGAAAAGTAAATACAAAATTATATATCCCTATTGCTTTCTTAGGCTCCCCATTATAAAATCCTCCCAAGTTATCAGACCCAATTGGATATTCAATTAAAAAAATATTTAGATGAACCTTATTATACACACAGATGTAACTTTAAGCACTAAAAGTAGTTTTTTTGTTGGTTTACGTCAGTCTAAATACATATATTTTTTTCTTGTAAAAAAAGGCTCCCAGAAACATTAGGGCGTGTTTTTAGATTTTTAGAAGTTTTTTGGTAACATAAAAGCTTTTCACATAATATTTATTTTTTTTAAGAAACATTTTTGCTTGTTATGCAAACGCTTAATTTTTTTTTTTCCTTTTGCAAAATATGGCAACTGTTATAAATATGTTTTTCTTTGTGTATTTAAAATTAAAAAACATTCAAAAAATATAAAAAATCCTTGCCAAAAAGGCGCAAAAATAAATAAACAGATAATTGCATATAAAACCTGCATAAATTGAATAATTCTTTTTTGTATATGACAAAGAATGGGAATATATTCGAAGTGATAGAAAAAGGTAAATTTTACAAAATCATAAAAGGTAGTGCGGCATAGGCAAAATTTTTTTCAATTATTTTACGATTTATAAATTATTATTATTTGCGACCATGTTTTACCCTTTCATGCCACTAATGTTTTATTGTCTTCTTTTAGATCCAAACATTATGACAAATTGTACATAAAAATTTGTATTGTATAAATTTATAGTCTATTAAAAGTTTTTTATGTTCCGTAATTTGTCAAAAAAAAAACAATTTTGTTAGTCTTCTATTTGAAGATGAGAATAGGTAAAAACACTCATATTTGCAACTATACGCAATTACATAGAAACACAATTAAAAAAAAAATTCAGAAGTTTTTGCAGTGTTATAACGTTTGTTCGTTTTGATTTTCATCTAATCACTTTTTTTTACACGCTTTTTACCTGAGAACATATAATAACATCTAAATAGAGTTTTAGGTTGAGCCTGCCTTAAAAAGATAGTCTTATATAAATTTTATTTTTAATGGCATACCGAATTTCGTTAAAATGTTGTAGTGCCCTAATAGGATGAGTAGTCTACAAAACAACATGCCGACAGCAGCAGTGGTCAAAAAAAGGATGGCTGCACGACAAGGAAGCTCATGACTTTTAATATAATTGATAAGATATTTTTATGTATGGAAGAGCTAAAGACATTAGTTTATCGAAAAAAGCAATAAAAAAACATAAAGATGTAAAACCAAATACTATCCTGGGGAGTGAAAGTAGTTTCCTAGTTTGAAGTATAATGCTGTTAAAAGAGAACATTAAGGTTGGTAAGAGAAATATTGTGAATATTTGAATAGAGAAGCTGAAGTGATAAAAAAAAGGAAATTCAAATAAATTGAAGTGAAAAAAAGCTAAAAGAGAAGGTAACAAACAAGCGAAAAGAAATAATGAAATTAAAAAAGATAGTAATGAGCAGAAAAAGAAATGGAGGAAAAATAACATATGGATCTGAGTGGCAAAGAACTGGAAATACAAAATGCTGGGTATGTCAGAAAGAGGGAAATCAAGCAAGAAATTGTAGGAAAAGATGAAATAAACCTAATGTTTATTATATACAACGAGATATAAATAGGAAACAAAAAAATAATAAAATAAGTACGCCCATTTTAACAAAAAATATACTACTATTTAATTACATTTTTTAGCAGAAGATAAAAATAACAAAATCAAATTTTATCCTAGGGAAAAAAGTAAATTCGGATCTAAAAAGATATTATAATAAAGCACAAGATGCAGCAATAATACAAGCTTTGGAAAAATGTGCACTAGGATAACTGTTCAGCCTTTGTAAATAACTTATAATACAATAATCATCATCTAATGAAGGTCACTTATTCGGTGTTTGGAAAAAACAAATAATTTGTTGGGTATAGTGATGAATTTGACATCATTAAATGATATCTAAGAAAAAGATGCATACAAGTTAATTATTTTGAATGCTTTTTTGACCACAACATGTGGATGTAATTTCTTTACAGTAATAGATTTACAAGAGACATTTTTTAGTGTAGAAATTAATGAGTAGGACAAATGTAAAACTGCATTTGAGGTTAAGGGTGCGTGTTTGAAAATAATAGTATTATAGAAGGTTAACAGAATTTATAGATGATATTATCTAGCATAATGGCAAGAATTTTGTAAGGATTTATTAAAAAAAGAACTCACAATAAGTTTGGATGATATGTTAATTGCAACAAAGACCAAAGAAAAACATAGATATATATTTATAAGCATAATGGAAAGATTAAAGAAGAATAATTTTATCGTAAATGTGTAAAAACCCAATTCTGTTGCAAGGAAGTGAAATTTCATGGTGTAAATATAGATGGTACGCCAATGAAGCCATTGGATATACAAAGAAAAGAATGAGTAATATATTATACCAGTAAAGATTAATGAAATACGTTAATTCTTAGGAAAGATATATTGGTTTAAAAATTATTTCGAAATTTCTCGCGTAAGACATATTACTAAAGCTAGAGCTTAAAATTGAAGTAATATTGAGAATGGATTGGAATGAAAACATGGAGAGGGAATATAACAATATAAAGAAGGAGATAGGAAATATTTCTAGCCTATATATATTAGATTTTACTAGCAAATAATGTGACTTCAGTCAGATGCAAGCAATATAGAAATCGAATCGGTTTTCCTGCAATATAATGAATCTAGAGAATATGTGCCTATCCAATGGGGTTAAAAGAAACTTACGCGGACTTAAACAAGATACACAATTATAGACAAATAAATGCTTGGAATTTTTTGAAGAATTGAAAAATTTTAATATGAATTAAAGGGAAGATCATTTATGGTTGAAACTGATCATCAATTATTAACGGGAATAAGAACGCAAGAGAAATTTTTAAATGATCGAGTAAGAAGATAGATTGAAAAGATACAACAACTTAATTTCAAAGTAAAATATAAAAAAGGTGAAGAAATAGGTGTTTCAGATACCCATAGTAGAAATATTGATTGTAAGAAAGAAAGTATTAAAGGAGAAAAGATAACGAAACGTTTTTTGATAAAAATGCAAAAATGATAGTTGGAATTGAATACTGGATATCAGATAATGGTACGACAAGAATCATACTAAAAAAAGCAGAAATAAGAAATATATGTGTAAAATGTTATAAAGGCTTTTTTCATAGAGGAGTTACCGCTGTATTATATGAACACCAGAAATTGTATTTTTGGCCTGGAGTAAAAAAAAACTGTTGAAAATATAATCAAGAAATTCGAAATTTGTCAAAAAATGAATAGAAAGAAGAAAGAGCAACCTATATATATTTCAACGTATAAACCTCTACAAAAAATTGCACTTGATTTTTTATATAATGCGGTAAAGCCGAAATACATACTTATAGGTATCGATTTTTAAACCGTATAGTATCGGCTGAAATATTGAAAAATAATGAAGTCAAGGTAGTCTTAATGACATTAGAAAAATGGTTTGATACAGGACATATCATAGAAGAAATAATCACAGACAACGGAAAAGAATTCTGTGTAAAGATAGATAGAGAAATGTGTATATAATATGACAAGAAGGCATAATAAAGTAGATGTATAGACCATATAAGCAATAGGCGTGTTGAATGTGTGATACAAATTTTCTGAGAAGCAGTTTTATAGTCACCAGAAAAAAATTAGATATTTCATTAAAAAATATAATGGAGTAATATTATGATACATCTACTTTGTCACTAAAATGTATACCTTATGAAGCATTTAAAAGGTATGAAAACATCAATTTACAAAAAAGAAATGATAACTTAACCAAATGGCACAAAGAAACCATATAAGAATAGCATATGAAAAAAATGATGCAGTAAGAATAGCGCAAGACGATAACATACATAAATATAAGAAAAGCAGATTTATGAAAACAGGGATAATCAAAAAAGTTTTAATGAAAAGGGAGCTTACTTGGATTAAATACCATCCTCGAAAATTTGGGGCATAATTTTTGCCCCTTAAGTGCAAGGGGCAAAAATTATGCCCAAAATTATAAGGATGGTATTTAAAACAAATAAGCTCCAAGAAAAGATCATATTTAATAAGAATATAAGACACCGGGAAACTAGTTAAGAAGCGTATACATAACAAGAAAAAAAAACCAAAAGAAATCTAGCCGCTTAAGGACCGGATTTGGACCCAGTGGTGTTTTTCAATTTTTTTTTCTGGAGGGCTTAAAAAATTTAAATTTTTTTAGGGGGGCTCAAAAAAAATTATTTTTTTTTGTGTGCAATTTTATACATAAAACTTCAAAAAAAGCAAACCTAAAAATTTTCCAGGGGAAGGGGGCGAAG
>JAQFYM010002471.1:0-23418 GCA_034694785.1 Agrenia bidenticulata
TTTATGTGAGTTGACGAAGTCGTTACATCTTATAAAAATACTTCTTGTTTTAGTTATGTATTTACATGTTCCTTTTATATAAATATTATATTTATTTAATATACTATTTAAGTTGAATATCAAAGCTTTATGTTACACAAAAAATTTTGATGGTAATATTATACATCTTATTGTATAGGGAAAGCTGTAAACACGCAAAAAAATTATTTTAAAATAGTTCTAGACTTATAAATGCATATGCAACACTAGTCTAAAAAGATTGTATACCCTTTTATGTATTTTAAATACATTTATATCTGGTTTATATTTTATTTCATAAATATTAAACTAGTTGATGTATTTTAAGAAGGGCTGTTTTTGCGGTAACATTGTGTGTATTAGCAATACAAAAAATCATCAGATTATTTTGTAGAAGGCATGTTGTTGTTATGTGCTCTAACAAAAAAGTTTTTTGGTATTTGACTAAAACCAAAAAACTTTTTGTTATGTGCACTAAAACCTAAAAGTTTATTTTTGTCAATTTGCAAACGAAATTACACAGCTGTTTTTCTAATGACAGATGTTTGCTCTATACATTTAAGAAGTTTTTATTGTCGAAAAAATAACAAAGGAAAAAACAAAAAAAACATCGATTGCATGAGTTTTTGCGTCCCATATATCCAAAAGAAAGTATATTACAAATACACTATCGTATACATGAACATCACATTTTAAAGGAACTTTTTTTATATTATAGCTTTACCCTCTTGCAGGCAGATATAGACGATTTAGAATGATGTTTTATTTACGATTTTTTTTTTGGCAACAATTAGCAATTTCTTTTATGCAAAAGTATTTTAAAATAGAATTAGGCTAGTTCAAGTAGATACAGTTCATTTTTTATCTAAAAAAAACTTTTGACACAGCCGATGACAAATACGCTAGCAAAAAACCATCGGTACTATGCAACGGCTTCTACAGACATTTTTTGTGATTTTAATTGTAAAAACTCTTTTTGTTGGTAAGTTTGTTAATTTAATTAGCATAGCATAATGTTGGTTGAGCCTGTGGATCCAGTCATCTTCGTATAAAAGGCATTCAAACTTTTTTAACTATGCAATTTCTAATTCGTTATATACTTTTTTCATTTATTTGACACAATAAAATCTTTTACGTGTTAGATTTATGATCAGTGTCAAACCACAATGAGTTCTATATAGATGTTTTACATATCCAAAACCAGGATTGTTGCTCCGGCTACTCGCTTTGCGAGCGCTCTGCGCAAAACAATTCTAAAATAGTACTATTTTATCTTTGGCAGACTAGTCATAAGCCTCGCTTCGCTCGTTGAACCGTTGGCGTCGCCTCGGGTACTAATGTCGTCAGTGGTAAGTACCTAACAGCTAAATATTCTCTTACTTATCTTTTTTGCAGATTATTTATGTACTTTATTACTTGTTTTTTCTTTTAAAATCCAACCTATGAAAAAATAGAGCGTACACCCAGCCTAAATCTGAAATAGACCATCTTACCATATTTATCTTTTTTGGTTTAAAATGCAAAGCTCAGTGACAAACTTTACATAAAAGTAAAAAACATGATTTTCGCAGGTATAAAAACTATGATCATAAACCTCCGTGTATAAGAACGGGGTCGCAGGAGAAAGTCTTCCACCCGAAAAAAAATCTTTACTTGAACAGGGGTTCCACCCAGGGGTGTGATCCCGAGGGGCGGTTCAAGGAATAGGGGGGGGGGGGTTAAACCCCCTGCAGTTTTTATCTGCAAGCACAGAGAGAGGGGGGTTGACCCAGTATCCCTAGAACATTGCTTCTTTTGTATTTTGTGATTTTAACATTGATTTATTTGTAAAAAATAGAAAATGGTTTTTTATGTAATACTGTAACTTGAAATATGGTCAAAGGCTGAAAATCTACCAGAACCTGTATAATCTCTATAGTTTAACGTAAGAAAGCCATATTATTAGGTTGTGCAAACGTGTAACGTAGCCTCTGAAAATATGTGGTTTACAACCAATGAACAAACATGGCAGCAAGTCTGCTTTTTATAGTCTAAACAGCAACGTTTATGATTAAACGAAGCATACAGGAACCAAAAAAGTGGTATGGTATATTGGCTCTGGCAGAATGTGAATGCAGTCGCGTTTAACTGTTTCTCATTTGCGTTTATGACTTAATTCCTATGGAGGTTGACAAAAAAACATGCTAGTATAGACAAAATTCTTATAAAAGGAAAACTCGCTCTATGTAATGACAAAAAATAACAAACAATTCGTAAATCAAACACAAAAATGCGATTGAATGGAATGACATGGAATATAATATACATGCACGAAAACGTTTACTGAATGTAAAAATGTTTTAGAATGTCAGTTTTGGTAATGGGCAGGTATTAGTTTTGGTAGGTGTAAAAGCTGAGAAAAGTACTAAAAAAGTGTAATCGTTGTCTTTTTGGCGTTTTTTGTAGTTCCAGTATAAAAATTATTTTTTCACTATGTTTTGTTTACACTTAAAATAAAAATGCCTATAAATTGTGTCGTGGCAAGATTTCTCTTGCTATAATGTAAAACACCATTGCAAGTTTTTCTACCGCCTGTTAAAGGTGTAGGAAATGCGCAATTGTATACCAAAAAGCAGATTCCTAAATTTTTGTTAGCTTAATTTTGTGGTGTCTACTTTTTGGTACAGTACGCCTTATGCATTGTTCTTAAAACGAATTTAAAGGAGAGTTCTTCGTGTAGCTGACATATTTAAAAAGATCATATATTAACTTAATGGCAGATTTTTTATCTTTAGTTTAATATCTCGCGCTGTTAAGAACTAAATGAAATTTTTACGTAATTTGCCTAAATAAAGCAAGAAATATTGCACGTTTTACTACAACATGGTTAATTTTGCTTTTGTAAGGCATAATTGTACGCAAAACAGTAATGTGATTGCTAGATGTGCAATTCGATAGTGTTTTTTAATCAAATCTGATACGAAACTTTATTGTATTATAACAAATTAACAAATGCATTTACGCATATCTATAGCATATTGCTCAGATAAGATTGCATATCTTCTGTCAAAACGGTTGCATAAGAAAGTCATAATGGCATAAACAACTGCCCCCATTTGCCGGTATTTACGCTTTCCATATTAACCTATGCCTGCGGCGCTAAAGCCTTGCCTTTGTTTGCAGCCGAAACGTTTCATAGAGTCGCAAGGCGATGCGTACTTTTTAGGAATGCTATTTAATGTAGGCAATAACTTTACGTGGGGTTAAATGCTTTTTGGTACGCATGTTGTTGCAAACAAACGGCACAATTATTATCGAATGCTACACAGACATGTAAAACTATATATACACAACTCGTAGACAGTAAAAAAGGGCTTATCTATGCTTATGTAATGCAATCAATTAATGATTTGCAACAATCGTTGACATTTATGTTAAAAAAAATTCTGTAAACATAAAATCAGGTAAATTTCTATCTTTACAAGGCAAAGTTTTTTAACATAACTCGAGGCTTAAAAAAACTTTTTAAACAATCGTTGAACAGTTTTCAGGCAATGTTGAGCGTTTTATATGCAGGGTTTATTAGCAATTCAGTTATTGTTTTACCTAATGCTAGTTTCAATTTTTAATCTTAGATTTGAAAAAGACAGCATATAAATACACCAAAACAAAATTTTAATATAACGTTTTTTGTTTACAAAAAATACAGACTACTTTTGAGTAAATTGCAGGTTTTTGTAATCCCACCCCCCTCTGATAAAAAATTGGGACCCCACCCCTGGTTCCACCCCCCTAAGATTATATAAAAAAAGGAAAATTTTAAATTGTAAACTAAACTATTAAACTGTTTTTGCAGCTTCGTGCAGTTTCTTGTAAGTAATATCATAGAGAAAACAAACTTCATTGTTAAAACGATGTTCAAGTTTATTTTAGTTCATGTAGCTTTTCTATATTCCATATCTTCCAAACAACCTTTTTTGTATAATACATAAACAAAAAAATCTATACATAATTATCTATTTCTATTCTTATTGTGCGTTTTTTACATTATAGTCATTTTTAGCCATTTTTTGTATTCTTGTATCTATAACATAACAAACGGACCATTTTGTTTGATTTTGTGTAATTTTTGCACAAAATTATACGCATACAAACAAGTTGTTATGCTTTTTGTAGGTTTCTCATTACATATATCAGTACATAATCTTGCCTGATTGACAAACGAACCGTTTGACGTTTTTTGACCCTAAAAAGAAGGTGCTATTATATACTTAACTTTAATTTTTTTTTGTCTTACATTTACTTATCTTTACGCGCAACTAGTTGTTTTATCGGTATCTTAAGTTGGGTAAGAGCCACTAAACCTGTACGCCCAATACGAGAAGAAATGTAAATAATAGCTAAAAATAGGGTTTTGCGGCGCCTCAGAGAGAACTAGCGCTTCTGAGCGAGAATGTATATCCAAAATGCAAATAGGACAATGAAAACGCGGATTTTTAGTTCATTGTATAATTGGTCTATTTTCTTATAAAATTTATATAAAACACGAGATAAAACAAGATTCATAAGTAATACTTGTGCCATAAAAAAACTATAGAAGCATTACTAAGTAAAATGTATAAGTGTTTTTTATGTCTTTATCGCCACAGAGAAATGATGCCCGCGGCAACGCGCCTTCTTCTAACCTCTTATACAAATATTCTTTCTAGAAAAGCTGTATGTAGCCACTAAACTCATAAGTAACCGTAACCTGTCGTCTTTTTTTTGTGGCATTAGATTGTTTATTTCTTGATGTCTGTTGTTTTGGTTGCTGCTATTAGTAATCATCTTCCGTTCCTGCAAAAAAACCCGTTATTGTGTTATCTTAAGCCCTTGCCTTAAAATTTTACTTGTTATGCTTTATGATAAACATTGCTGAATAGTTTTAAACAAAATTACGCATTAATTGTAATTTTTTACGCTTAAAATGTTTTAAATGCTCTGTAAGTTTTATTTTTGCTTTTTTCTAAGGTGTTATGAAATCCGACGTCTATTTTTTTGTTCCAATGACTATGACTGGTAGTTTGCTACAAAAAAAATATTTATTTACGTTGTTTGTGTTTTTTGTAAGTAATGCGCGAAATTATTACAAATATAACGTAGCTGATAAGTACTTATGTTATGCTTTGTTGTTGCACATGGAAAACAAGATTCTTTAAAATGTAAAATAAACTATATAATACGTTTGCTGATTTATTCATTACTAGCAATAATAACAACAGAACAATTTAAATATTATTTTACCAGATTATAATTTTTTTTTAAATTTGGTAGAAAAAGCATGTAAATAAACAAATCTATGATACGAAATGCAATTCTATGTTCATCGAGTCATTTTCATAATGTTTGCAATTATTTTAAAAGCGGTTTTTTTATTTATTTAAAATTTAATTTTATCAAAAATTACCATTGTAAAAAAAATATGTATACAATAACATTTCTTATACAGAACGAGCATTAAAGAGTGATTTGCAAACTTTCATGTAGTAATATAGTTCTTTTCTATGTCGATCAGTATGTAATGTTTTTTTTTCAATATCTGCGGCGTACACAAATGCATTTTAATACATTAGATATATTACATTGTTCATATAAAAGCCACTATACACACTTTTTTTAAGTCGACATTTTAAATTCCTTGAATTTTTTGTATAAAAAAAATTTATAGTAAAAATTACGGTCAATTTTGTGTACGGAAAAAAACCCTTTTTTTATGATACTCAAAAAGGGCGAGCTTTTACATTATTTTCACCTCTTTTTTTCGTTGCGAATGCACCTGTATCGATTTTTACTTACAGACATTAAAAAATCTAGTCTCATATGTTTACTAACTTACTTAAAATAGCGAAAGAAAAGTTGCAAAAGTTTATCGCAATCTAAATGGCTTTGTTATAATGTAAAAAGATCAAGTAATTCTTTACTATGCAACGAACACTATTTCGATTTACATATAGTTCTACCGTGTTCTTTTAACCTCAAAGCATTTCAAAAACTACAAAACAAACATTTACTATAGTTTTATTTTTATACTATATAAATAACTAGAGATAAACAAACTGCATTGTGCAGATTTTTCGTGCCATTTATATTATAAAAAACTTTAAACATTATCTACGTCAAGTATTTTATAGTTTGCCGTCTAAATAAATATATATAACAAAAAACTATCTACTTAGCAGAAAGTTCTGTGTTAAAACACAATTTTATGTGCAGCTACAAGTAGCAGTTACGTCTTTATACTTAGAAATTACATATTCAAAATTTGGATGGTAGATAGCAGCAAATAATAGTAAAAAATACTGAGTGACAGAGCCAAAACATTTAAGCAGTAAAGTATGGAAAAGTAATTGTGTATTTGGGCTACCACCTTTGTAGATGGTATAATAAAAATTAATCTTTTGTAATTTTTAAGAATGACTAATTTAATTTAGTAGTTTAACTTTTGCTAACTTAGTTGTTGCACAAAAATTCAGATAACAAAATCCCTTGTACAAAAGCCAGAGGTTTATATTCCTTTTTTTTTTTTTAAATCTGCAAAAAATCTTGTATATAAATTTTTGTTAGGCATAAGACAGTACCTTTTTATCACAATATATATAAAACAATTGGTTGTTTCTAACCTAAAATACAACCTTACTTTATGTGTAAATAGCTACTGACCATGTTCTGTAAACAAAATAGTCACCTTTTTTTGGCGCGCTCGTACAATGTTTACCAGGCGCAAATACAAAAAAGGCTACAAAAAAGTGCATAGTTTTTTTTTTTTTTTGTTTTATAGCATATAGTACCAAGCACCATGCAGACCTTATTTCTTTTGTGTCTTTTGTATTTTTCTTACGTCGTTCCAGTAGTATCTCAAACCTGGGCATTTAGATTTTAAGACAATTTTTTAACCCTACAAAGAACTTATTTATTAATTTGTTTTATCACGTTTAAATGTAGCATTAAACGCGTCTTGCACAACGACAAGTTTTTTCTGTTGTTTTTCGCAATTATTTGCAGACCATGCAACACCATGATAGGGTCAAAATGTAGACGTAATATTAGCAATTTAAGTACGTGTTATGCGTTGTTATACCACAAAATTTGGCGCTTTGTGTAATATTTTTTTATAGAAAATATCACAAACACTAAAAGACAAAATCTCAATACTTTCTTAGAGATTATATTCATTTCCTTGGTTTTAAAAACGCACGAAAAGATACAAAATATGCTGTAAATTTATCTGCATCTTTTTCAAAAGCTGCAACTTTTAAACAGATACAAAAAAAAGCACACACAGAACTTGCAACTTCGCTGATTGACGCTTTTTAATTTGGGCAAATATTTGCTATAAAGTAAAAAAGAAACAACCAAAACGATAGATTGTGTTTTTGACAGATGTCGGTTTAAATCGATGGAAAAGGTTATGGTTAAAACGGCAAAAATTTGCAAAAAATGGTCTCTAGTAAATTTAAAAGCTCATGGATAACAAAACGAACAATATAAAACTATCCTTTTGAAAACAAAAACAACAGATCTTTTTTTATAGAATTATGATAGAAAATGTTTTTGCAGAATCCGTAAACGCCACAAACAAATGACAACCATATGATGAATAATATGACAAGAAATAAGCGACAAGGTTTTAGTTGCAAGCACATTGCATTTTTTTTGCATCTACACGGGCTTCACACGTACAAAGTTACTTACAAGTTGGTTTTACGCAAGCATTGCTATTATGTAAAGAAAAAAAATCCAAAAATTCTATTTGCTATAAATCATCTTGACAAATATTGCTTGTAAGCTCTTTTGAAGATATTGTCGTTTGTTTTGGAGTGGCTGGGTTTTGCAATTTGTTACATTAAATTATATCATTCTTTTGTTTTTTATATCGTAATCTCTTATGTCTTTTTATATGACTTTTTTCTGCTTGGTAAACAAAGATGGCATATCGACATTACAAAAAATATAACACAAGTTTACCAAATAATATTATCCTTCTCATGGTTCTTAAATTGATTCTTTTAACTATAATATATGCCAAAGTTAGAAAATTAGAATAGACATCTTAGATCGGTATAATTTTCCGTGTTCTGTTTTGCATGTGTACTTTACAGATAGGGCTGACGTAAAACGCTGTTAAAAAACGAAAATATAGCTGATTTTGATAAGTTCGAAAAAATGTACAGGTTTTTTATTTTTATACTTTTTCACTACTTTAAAACTACTTATACACTACTTATACCTACTTAAACATTACTGTTACACACTATTATATACTTAAATAAAATTTCTGTACGAAAAAAAAATTATGTTTATTTACAAAATTTTTGTCTTTTTTTTCGTGTTTTGATTTTAAGAAATTTAAACCCTGTCCCCCAGAGAGAATTTTTAGATATTTAAACTAGTTGTATACTATTTGACACCATATATTATGCGAAGGAAAGATAAAAATAATTTTGCACCCTATTGGATATATTAATAGCAAATATATCGTAAAAACATAGATAAATATAATATACTCTGCAACAAAAAATTTAGAAATGTACTTACAAAACACCTAGGTTTTAATTCATGCTTGTATATATAATACTTGAAAATTATCTGAAACTTTTAAAAAATCTTCGAAATTATAAAACCAGTTAAATTTTGTATTTATTATTACAGGTGTAAGTTTTTTGTTTTTTTTGTACCAAATACACCATTTTTAAGTTACCAAATCCGAAGGGGGGGGACAGTTTCATAAAAACATTGTAATAAAGCAATAGTGAAACAATTTGTTTAATGATACTGATTATTTCCGAACAAACAGATATTATACCTGCTTATATAGATAAAATTAAAAATTTATTAATTGTATTTTAAGAAATACAAACGGAAATAGATTTTTTATGTAGTTTGAACATTAAAGCATATATCTATAGGTTTAAAGTATTTGTACTTATAATAATAGATTTCTCGTACTATAATTTTTTTTATGATTAGTATAGCTTAATCTTTTAGCGTTTCATATGCCTTTTTTTTTGCATTAAAAAAATGCATGCGTTTATCTTTTAAACTCTGCTTAAAAATTTTGACTGTCTTTAAAATAAAATAAACATGTGCAAATCCTTATGAAACATTGCAAGGTATATAGTCCACGACACAAATTGTTTATCTGTATTTACAAATGTTTTTACAAGCATTACTTAAAAAAAGTTACAAATATTTATCTACTAAAGTGCTATTGTAGCAAGGTGGTGCAATAGTGGTCATAAAAAGCATAACCGTAGACAATTTTTTACAAGAGCCGTGTATATAAATTGCTGCAACTGGCTTTTGCAAGATGCGTATATCATAATGAATTTATAGTATATTATATAGATGTATGTGTTTACCAGATGTATTTATTTTTTTATATATTAAACCGCCATTATTGTCTTTTTTATTCTCGAAGAAACGGTTTATCAAATAATCATCAATTAAAATCGATAAGGAATGCCAATTAAATCGTGATGGATATGTGCCGTCCCTTTTACGGACATTATTTTTTAAGACTTAAAATGTAGGCATAATGATTTTTGGTCTTTAAAGAATAATAAAAGGGTCACAAATGATTTTGGGTCCTTTTACTCCTGAAAAAGGGTCAAATATATTTTTGTGTTTTTTAAATATTTAAAAAAGGCTCAAAAAGAATTTTGGGTCTTACAAGACCCCAAAAAAACGTCCAAAATAATTTTGGGTTGCCAAAAGCCTATAAAAGAGATTGAGATAAATTTTATAATGTTAAATCCCTAACAAAAACCGAGTTGAAACAGATCTTAAGGTTTACAAAAACAAACAAAGAGAACGCATATGAAGACGGTTTTAAGAGAAATTAAAAACGCCAAAAATTCTTTAGGGTCTACAAAGTACTCAAAATAATTGGGTCTAGAATGATTTTGAGTCAAAAAAGTTTTATCGAGCGTGAGAAAGTGCAATCAGTACAAAAGTTCTAATAAACAAATATTATTTATATCACAGCTTATATGATATAAAAATAGTAAAGACAAGACAACAACCCAGAAAATTAGCACATAATAATAAAAAAAGAATGCACCCGAAAATCTCTTAACAAAATAAAAATTTTATTTTTTCTTTGATCGTGTAGTATCATTTTACATAATTTGTATAATAAAAAAATTATCAAGATAAATTTTAATTATAAATAACATTTTAGGTCTTGTCAGTATAAAAAAATCGAGCCTTGTTCATAATATTACGGTACTTTGAGATGTTTCTACATCTCACCGAAATGTTTACTACAGACAATTAACATCTCATTAACACTTATTAAAGTATAAATCATATTTTCTTATATACTATATGACAGCACCGAAAGTTTTCCTAAGTTCTTCTACTGTGTTCTATCGGGGATGTTATTAATGTAAGTGTAAAATGACAGAAATAAATAATTAAGTCGTTCCTTCATAATGTATTGGCGTTTTTGCACTTGGTATGACACCTTTTTAAAGTAAAAAACATAGTAAAATAGGAAATAGAAAAATTAATAGTCCACAAAGAAAGGAAAATTTTCAATTTAAAAATGGTTTAGCCGTTCGAAAAAACTATACATTTAGAAAATTTATTTACAGAATTCGATGAAGAAGATCCAATATTTATGAACAAACCTAAAAGATATGACAATTTTATATTTACGTAAGATATGCTGTAATGAGCACGCTATTTTTTATTTACAGGTGGCCGAACGATCATATTTAATATGGCTTAGGACAAAAAAAACCTGTAAAAGATCATCTGGCTATCTTGTGGGTGTACTTTCAAAGTTGTTTTGTATGTTACAGGTGAATTACAATATTACTTTTTTTTTGAGGCACATAGAATATCATACAGGATAAAATTTTATTTCAGATTCAAAGAGAAGCCTCTCATACTAGGGTTTTCACAATCATTGACTAAAAAAAATACGTGATGTATACTAAAAGCCGTTTATAAAAAATTATATACGGCATAAGCAAAAAAAGAACAAGGGAATCAAAAAAACCTTGTTTAATTCGCTGCAAAAACTAGCGTGGTAGGTTGCAGAAGCACCAGATGTAACTGTTTATAGCAAAGGCGAGAAAAACCTATCCGAGTTTTTTTGTGCCTGTATGAAGGCGATATGCAGAAACCTACTATTATAAATTAGGCAAATACTTTAATCAACATCAATTTTTATGTCGGTTGATTTGGCTGGGCTGCTTCTGCAATATATGATATCGAATAAAATAAATACTCCCTCCGTGTAGAAATAAGATACATATTTACCCCTAATTTGCGTTCAACAATAAGATTCTCGTTTGAACGATAAATAAAGAAAATGAGCGGACGTCAATGCTACCTACACCATGATACATCATACTGCAAGTAATTTATGATAAAAAGAAGGATAGATGTATTGATGAGAGTTTTATTTGAGAAGATAATGATTTTGAATAAGAAGGAAAGAATAGTACAACTACGAAAGAAAAAGGAAGGATAGAGAATAGCAAAAGATGATTACAACAATACACAGAGAAATTTTAATGCCGCTAATCTAAAATCATGACTTTTTTATATGGCAAATCACGATCCAAAAAATATATACATAATCACATAATGGATGTTACTTAGAAGAAAGGCTTAAAGATAAAACATTTTGTGACAGCTATAAGTAAACAATTAAACTTACATTTTATAAATTGAATTAAATGCAAATACCATAGAATGCTTTTTATTATATGTAAAAAAATAGTGTAGAAAAATAATGAGTGATTGTTATCTTTCTAGAAATATAAAAGCGTGAAAAACTTATTTTTTTTTCAAACTTTAGAAATAAATTTCTAATACAACTAAAACTTGGCGTATATATCCCTTCCCTAAATAATGTCTCTTTCCCATCTGCTCAAGATTATAATCGTTTCCTCCGGTAACTTTTAAGCTCAAAATTAATGCGTTTTCAAATAATATTAATACGTTATGTAGCTTATCATTGCTAAGCACTCTGAATGTGACAAAACAGTTGAGATTAATTTATCTATTGTTTTCAAAAATGATTGCTGCTGTAAGGCTTGATCTGCTGCAAAATATCCTAAATCCTGAACATTGAAATCAGGTGCATTTGGGGGGGGGAGGAAGAATTAAATTACAGTTGAAATGCTTATCTCCACGATCGTATATAAAAAAAAAAATTATCTTTAAGTGTGATGGTGCATTTTTGTGTGGTTGTGAATATATCTTTGCTTAATGCAAAGACCATTTTTCTTTTTTTGCAGGGATAGCTTTGTCTTGTAATAATATTATGTATGAATCACATTAATTTCATATGGTTTTAGTAGTAGTGTTCCTTGAGGCCTGTTTTTTGTACTGCACACTGCTGGTTTATAATTATCGCATAGCCAGATGCCAATTTTTTCCATCAAATATTCAATTGCTGTCGGAATCAAAAAACTGATCTGGCTACCGCAGCCAAAAACATTACCTTCGTTACAACTTTTGTACTGTGGGTACTGCATTGTAGTGGTTAATCATCCGAAAGAAGATAATATTTTCTATTGATAGTAGTAATATTAAACTACTTCTCATCCAAATGCACACAGTTATACATTTTTGAAACCTCTAATATATTTTCTGAAATTAATTCTTTAATTAATTCAATTCGCTTTTTTATATCTGTAAGTTGGGTTTTTATAGCATTGGAGTGTCGGCGAATCACTTTTTCTTTTTTAATATTTACAAGTGCTCCTATTAAAATCACAGTTTCTTTGGCAAGTGTTCAAAATGTTCTCCGCGGATGGACAAAAACTTGTCGTATTTTTTCAATAATAGGACCCCTGTCGATTTTCTTTCTTCCTACATTTTTTGCCTTATTCGATCTGACCGCAATAATTTTCTTGTTGCAAAAGAGATTGGGTTTTGAAATATTCCATATTTTTTCTACAGATCTTGTGGATATGTGAAATTCAATTGAAACTTCTGTTATCATGCCTTTTCTCAGACGACCATTGTTACTTTTTATACTTAGTCAATGAAAAATGCCATCTCATTCTTTTTGAGATAGGTTTTTGGTCCTTGACAGTTAAATTGTATACATTTTTTTATGGGCGTAAAGATTAAAATAAAAAATAAAGAATAATAAAAACAAAAATTGCTTTAATATCCCGTAACTTGCTTTTTAATTAAAAAAAGAAAAGCAATTTGGCATTATTTTACAATATCTAAAAAAATATTGATAATTCATTATAATACGTGTTTTAAGGATTACCTTATGTTTTTACATTAAGATAATTACTCGATGTAAAATGCTATAAAATGCGTCAATTTTTTTGCAATGCTGTTTTTTTATGTCTTTTTAGAGCTCAGAATGTTAATTAAGTAGATTTTTCTTTACTAAGAAATTTTTCCTATGAAAAAATTCAATGGGTAGAAAAATTATATCTTATAAAAGTATAACTAATAGCTTTTTGTTCTGTTTACTTATTTTTTTGATCAAACAAGAATCTTTTTTTTTTACGTGAAGGAGTATACATTATGTGGGCCAGTACTTGCTCTACTTCGTATATCCAGTACACTAAGGCCCTCACTCATAAGATAAAACGTGTGAACGCGCAGTTTTGAAGACGACATATGACAAAAAATGGTACTCGAATAGATTTGTTAGGCGACAAATATTTCCCAACTTTTTTGGATATAGTATTTTTGCGGTACTGTTAAGCTTTATCATATTTGGTTTAGGTAGGTGTGTTTATGTATGATTGATAGATGATGGATGAGTACATTTTAATTTGGTTATGCGTTATTTTATTTTTGTATTTTATTATTTTTTGTGTTTTGTGTTACTTTTCCATATTATTTAACCCCATATTTTTCTGTTTTCGCGCTACTACAAAAAAGTCCAATACCAAATGCAAAAGAGCCATGAAATTAATTTCGATGTTGCTTTATTATTTTATTGTGTTTAGCATATTTTATACAGCACTTTTGCTGTAGACCATTTAATTTTGTCTCATACTACGGGAAAGATACTAAAATGTAGTCTTTAGGTTTTTTCAGACCCCTTTAATTGCGCTTTAACACAAAAAGAACTTTTCCGTTGTAAAAATCTACTCCAATTAGCTGATGTGTGGTATATGTAAAATTTAACTGCAATATACACATCTATGTTCGCCGTTGCGGTATGATTTCTTCTAACATAGTACACTTGAATGTTATTTCCTAACATTTTAAAGAGAAAATTTGGCACGTATTCAACTACTATTTGCTTTTTTAGAAAAATGAAAAATAAAAAAAATATGGTAAAAATATGGAAAATTATTTTCCCCGTAATGGCCGCTGAAATATTGCCATTATGAGAATTTTTTTGTTGACATCCCTCGGTTAAAACGTCGAGAAGTCGTGATTTTTGAGATGATTCTAATAGGAAAAAGAGTTGAAAAACAATATAGAAATTTCGGAATTTTATTTGCCCCTGTGTTTGCTTTGAATTCTAATTGATGTTTGTTTATAGCCCTTGTGCATGAAAAACCTATATTAGCTTTTTTGCTTAGGTAACCGTGTTGTCATTTAAAAACTACGTCTAAAAAGTTTAACTTTTGTCTTTATTGATGTTAATATCGATGATGTGAATATGTAACAAGTAAAGGGTATTATGCATGTTGCATGCACGCGTAGCACTATATTCTGATGGCATAGTTAGCATTTTAGTAACCGCGCATTTTTTTTATATCGCATCCTGACTATAATACATTTTTTTGTAATGTTTAACAAAGTTCTAATCACAATTATTTTAAAAAAAAATTGCTGTTTAAGATATTGTAAGTTTCGTTTAAAAAAGCAAAACAGCTGCTGAGCGAAAGCAGGTGAAATATAATGGATAGGTGATAGACAACAAAAGTTTATGATCTAAAGAGTTTTTAAGCTGTTGCGATGCATAGGTAAACGTTATAATCAATTACCTGTATATTTTGCGTTTATTATTATTTGAGTTGTGAATATTTCTCACAAAAAAATATTTTTTTCTTGATAGTGGTAAGTTTTTGTATTTTTGTTTTTAATATATTTCTGTATGTTTGTTGACTGTTAGAATGCTGCTGGCAAAACGTCAATAACAACACATACCCATAAATGAATATTCGTTATTTCTTATTAAACTGAAAATCTATGTCTTTGTATGCCTTAAGACATCTAAAACAAATTTATGCCGGATAGATTTTTAATTTAGTAAATGTTGGCCATTATCGCATGTTAAAACTTTTTACAGCACTTTTATTTGGTGTATTTTTGCAGTAGAGGTTTTTAAAATATAAGTTAAGCAGCGCTTCTTTTTATGTCGTTTCTTATCTAAAAATTTGGTCCATTTGAGTTAATACAGCTATAATCTTATTCCAACAAACATGATTTCGTTCTTTTAGCATTTGAATTTATTTTTGGACTTAGACTGTAGACATATCTTTTTTGCCTTGTATCGACAATTTTTTTAAATGATAAGTATGCTTATTAAAAAAAAAAAAATTGTAAGTTTGCATCAACGCGCACAAAAAAAAAGATAGATAGTTATCAAAGAATTATTACTGTTCCTCTACTACAAGGGTTAGATAAATATGTGCACGCGTATAAATACTAAGTCAAGTTATAATTGTGCACATAAATATCAGTTTTTATAAGTACAGGATATCGTAAAATTTTATTTTGATGCAAACTAATGTTTTACGTTGTATGCTTTTATGTTCCGCAAAAGTATACATTAAAAGTTTGCTTTAGTTTTTTTTTTCTGTTTTTAGATTTAACTATCAATATACACGCACAAAACAAACACTACATTTTTCTATAGCGCACTTTTTTATAGGGATGTAGGTTTACACCCCTTTTTCGTCCTCAATATGCGTATGTTCTATACCTAAGTAAAAAAAATAGTATGGCGGGCATCCTTTACTGTGTAATCTTATAGTACGGGTATAAAAAATATCTTTTGCAGTAATAAGTACCCTCTATTTACAATTATCACAAATAAAAGCTATAAATTCAGGATTTTGTAATTTAAAATGCATCGCTCGTCTTTGAATAAAAATAAAACTATTTTTACTTGCTATTTGTTCTTATATAGGAGTTCCGGATTTGTTTATATAGCAAAAAAACACGAAAAATTTAAACTACCTTTAATTGTAACGGTAAACGTTTTTTTTTTTTGATTTTTATTGTATTACAATCAGATAAGTACCACGGCAAAGTTCAACAGTTATACAAAACTGAAAAAAGACCAAAGAATTATTATCTTCAGCATTGAAAATTATTAAACGTATTAAAAAAAAAACGATTTGATAATACAAGGTGAAAACTTTTTAAAGAGAAAAAAGTATATTATAAATAGGTTTTTTTTTTGTATCGTAATTACCGCATACAAACACCTGTTCCGTAAAAAGTATTGGTTTCAAAAGCAGTATAAAAAAGTTATTTCAATCAAAAATAGAATCTAAGTTACTTGTAACTGCTATAATCTGACCTTTTTTTATACAAAAATAAAGCTGTACTTTTTTGTAAATGTTGACAACCATTTTATGCTTTTTTGTTGACAAAACAAAAAACACATTATCGCGATTATACGGTATGCTTTCATGCTGTTTTTTGTTTTATTTCTATCTAACTATGGTATATTCAAATTTATAGACGTATGAAGCAAATCACAGTAAAAAAAAATGAAAACTTTTTTGATAATCTTAGTATTTTTTTGTTTTTATAGAATCTGTTGTCAATTAAAAATACAGTTGTTTTATAGTAAGAAAAAATTTGAAACACGTAATTTTGTATAAACCTAATATCTTCTATGTAATAAAGAAAATCTACTGATTGCGGCAAGAATTGTTAGAATTGCTGTTATTTGTAAATTTATTATGCATGTAATGTTACCTCGTAACCTTTTTTTAGTCATTTTACACAAAATCCAGTTTTTTTATAACACAATAAACTTCGTCGGCAATAATTTAAAAATAGATATTTAATTAGACAGGACAATATCGCTAGAAAGCTGAAGCCAGAAAATTATCTACACGTTGACATTCCGTATTTAGTAGAGAGCAACGCTTTATGCGATAAGTTTGCTTTTATCTTTAAATAATTTTTCTATTAAAACGATTTTGTTTTCGAAAAACTAATCAATTCCAAAGGATATGCGTAAAAAAAAGTATATGCTGCAAATTTTATAGGGTTATTTTTTTTCATATTTAAATTTACCTAGAATGGAAAAAAAAAATAAAAACTTAGCAAGTTAACAACATACAAATCTTGCCAATTTTAAACGTGGGATATTACAGCCGATATACGCACGTCTTCTTATTTGACCATAACATTACAAACTGAAACACGAGCAGTTTCGCTGATTACCGTAATTTTTTTGCACTTTGACTGTGTAAGAATAAAAATCCCCAATTTAAGGCTATGTTTTGTTTTCTGTCTTATGGATTTTATTCAATATGGTAGAAAACTAGAGGGTTAATCCCTAAAGGACTTTTAGGAACACATTTTTTATTCCTTAGTAGATTCATTAGTACAGATAACTGCAATTTAAGTACTAATCAAAAGAAAGACACATGTCATATGTTTTATTTGGCATTTAAATGTTAACAAAACCAATTTTTATACTTTATTGTCAGTATTTGTTTATATAATTGTCTTTTATTTTCTTATATTTTTTTTTTAATATTTTATTTTTTTTAATACCGATCGTCACAAAATATTATATATTTGTTCATGTACATTCCGTCTCATTTAAAAATGGTTTTAAGTGCAATCAATAGAAAAAATTGTTTTTTTTTTTGGCACTATAGGGCTTCACTGACAATACAACGGCCACCTTATTGTTTTTTAGCCTATAGGGTTCAAAAAATGAAACTGAATAAAATATCCCCCTACTGAGTCTGACCAGATAAAATCAGACTGTAAAACCCTTGCGATAAAAAACGAAAACAGGGCCTAAGCTTATAATTTTGTTTTAATCTAAGTTTTTTAAGAATTTCTGTTCTTGTAAAATGCCAGCACATAAAAATGTGTTGCTGGTCAGTAATCATTTTAAAAAGTACAAATGCAGTAGGTTTACATGTTAATATGCTTTCAAACATTATAATAAACAAAAAAAAACAAAATTTTCAATAATATTTTTTCTAAACAAAACAAAAAAAATTATTTATATTAAAATAAAAAAAGTTTGGTGATTCTTTTTTTGGTGTGGTATTAAAAAGAATAATGTATTACGCAAGAGTGTGTTAGTTTCGCTGTTATTAATCGTGTACATCAGTTTCTTTATTGTGATACAAAGCACTAAAAATAAAACAATAGAGTTTCTTTTTATTGCTTAAACAAGGTTTTCTGTAAGTTTTGGGTATTTTTGCACACCGCATATTTTTTTGTTACCGTAATCATATCTGGAGTGTTATAAATTAGGGCAAGCCATAATTGCCGCAAAAAATGCAATAATTGACATTTATTGTGAGAAAAATGCAAAAAATGCGATTACAGATTTTTGTGAATAATTTGATGGTTTAAAATACATCAAGCGCAAATACAAGCAGAATTATGTGTCTATACGTATAACAAAACACTATTTCTGTAATATATTAAGTATTCGTTGTTCATTTACGCCGGGTTTTATACAATAAATGCATGAAAAAGATGCATTAAAAGTAAAAAACTGTTGTATCTGACACTTTTCCTGCATTTAAGCATACCAAAAATCCACTGAACTTGCCCTAGTTATACTTAAACAAAATTAAAAAATTTACGGTGCAATATATGACATAAAAAAACCATAAAGAGCGTACTAGTTTGCCCTCTAGATAGACTGTTATTTTGCAAAGAAAGCATATTGAATAAGTAAAGTCTTTTATAAGCAAATAGATGCATTATATTCAATATAAAAATACTAAAATGTATCGGTTTCTTTTTAAATCGCAATAAAAACGTATTTATCACCTTCTATATATAAAAAGATCGTTTTAGTCCTATATTATTTTATTAAGCACATTTATATTAATTGCTTGTTGTGTCAATAGTGCAAAATCATCCATTGTCACATGAATTTTACATGCAGAGCATAAATATACAATCCTAGGATAGGAATGCACAACTGGATAAATTTATAATCTAGTTATGCGTGGATCGCAAAGTTTAAAAATATGATCATTGTTATTTCTTTTTATACAATTGTATTATTTTGTCAAATCCGATGATTTTTTTTATTTCGTGTTGTTGTGTTACTTGTTTGGAGTTAGGTTTTATATATTTCATACTGTTATTATTGTAATTTTAAAAAGTTGCACTCAAAAATAGTGCCATACGCACACGAAAAACTAATATTGTTTGTTATATAACCGTTAAATTTTATTACTATTATATTCCATATAAATAAGCCATATAAGTACATTTTAGTTTTTTTTTGCAGACTATAGCTTTAACGATATACTGTGCTTTTATTTTGTGATGTTTTGTTTTTAATGTTTTTTTTTTGTTGCACGTCGGTTATAACATGACCAACCTAGATGGTAAGCATATTTATGCATTATACCCATACATACAAAGAAAAATGTTGTGGAATATAGCTGTGTGTCAAGATTTTTTCTCTTCGTTTCTCTTTAAAAAAACCGTATGTATCGAATTGACAACAATATACTGCGGTTATTTTTTGACTAGTTGATGTAAATCGAACATAAAATACTTTGCACTGGTTTAAGCACAAGTTAAATTGCAAATTGTACGTTAAAACATTATTTAAATATTTTGTTTGTTTTGCAGGCTGCTTCTTTTTGTGTTATTTTTATAAAGGAATATAGTTGAATAGCGAAAACTTTTTACTTACTTACTCACTTAACACTAATTTTTTGTGTAAAACGGTAGGTACCATAGACCAAATCTAATTTAGTGATAATACGTGTACCCTTTTAATATCACGTCAAAATTTAAAGGCTATAAACCAAACCTTTATTTTATACACTTACTATACAACAGAACACAGACCATTTTTTTTGTATTTTTTGCCTAAATTTGTAAAATAAGAACCGCAAAGACACATTTACATAAGTTCCGTATCCAGAGGGTGAGCTTTGGGGGTTAATTCCCTCTCAAAAGTTTTTGCTCCTGTTTTTATAGAGATCTAAAATTAGCCAAATAATATTATTGCAACGTATTTGTGTAAAAATGCAAAATATTTAAAATTTTTAATATTAAAAAAAACATATATTTTTTTCTTTTTTACTGTGTTTTTATATAGATTCGCCCCCCCCCCCACCCCCTCTCCCGTTAAAGAAATACTTACTACGCACTTAATTTTGATACTATGTGAGCTTTTGTTTTATTTGCGTGCTTTTACGTGTTCATCTCACAATTTCGGTGTGTTAGCTTTGTATAATTTGCTGTGAACTGTACTTTAAGCTTTCGTACACATAATTTTTTTGTTATAGGTTAGTGCAATCGCAATAATGCATTTTTATTTTAGTTATTTTTATATAAAATAGAAGTGTTTTATTGCTTTAACTTCTAACATCGGTTTTTTCGTCAGTAATTATTTTTTTCTCCATTCTTGTTCTTTTAAAATGTTTTATCACTGGTTTTATAGTATAATGAAATCTCAATATTTACTAGAATTTTTTTTACAAGGGTAACGCACGATTTTTTTAGGTTTTAGAACGTTCATTTATGTTTGCAATTTTTTTTCTTGTAAAATCTTTTGGTGTATTTTTATATTTTAAATGCTTAGGAACACATCGTTTTTTCTTTGTTTCATTTTAATAATTGATTTTTTTGCTCACAAAAAATTTTTGACGATAAAAGCTTTCTCTTTCTTCAAGATACTATACCTTAAAATACGCTCAAAACTACAGTAAAAGGCCCACTGCATTTTTATTACAATTTTATTTTTAAATATATAAATCTCTTAAGCATTGTATTTACTTTTGTAATAAAACGCCATAGCCTTATCTGCATGGTATTTATTAACTGACAAATTTTTCTCATGAAGAACAACATCTTTTTTTGAGTTATATTATTAGCTATATATGTTTTTAAGCTTCATAAAAACATATAGCACGATGTCAAAATAGATTCGTTTCTGAAAAATTAAAATGTCCATAAATATTTTTAAACTACGGCACGATATTTAAAAATGGGGAAGTTAAATCTTTAAAATATTTTGGAAACGTTTTTATTATGAAAATTATCTATAGGAAAAATATGGCCTATAGAAAATTATACTTCTCTTAATAATATTAAAGATGCACAAGAAAAAAAAACACGCGCCTTTATGTAATTGACGTTTTGTTATGCATTTTGATTTGTGGAGAAACATTTTTGATAATTTTATATTTCTTCTTTAGTTTCTACTGTTATTTCTCTACTCATATATCATCTCACTTGATCTCACCATCTAACATATTCTACCATATCTGCCCAAATATTACCAAAGTCAATCACCTTACTAAATCTAACCACGAAAAAATAGGGCCCCTTACTAATCAATTATAAAAAAACAAAAACTTCAAAGTTAAAAATTATAATTTTAAAAAATATCAAATAGAAAACACAGAAGTACGACCTAAATATGCAGTGCTGTAACTTCAAAAATTAAAAATTATGTCTCTTTCTATAACTAAGTCTCTTTTTTTTATATTCGATTTTGTCTTTATGCAACTTGTGTTTCAAACATTGAGTTTAAACGTGTATCTTTTTCTACCTATTGTAAATTTCTATTAATAAACTAGGGAAAGCACTTACCTATAAAAAAATAATTTAATATTGCATAAAAACTTGTTTTTTATACCTATAAGTTTACTCATGTTCGTAAAGGTATTTTTTCTTGTTTTTTATTTCGTACCTATAGGTAGTGCGCTGTCTGTAGGTAAATTATACCTATAGGTACGCATATTAGGTATCTATTCTATATACACCTTTGCTTGAACGTGTATTTTTTTTTACCTTCAGGTATAATATAAAACAATTTTATTTGCTACCTAAAGGTAATATTAGGATTTAATACCTATAAATAAGAAGATGCAGCTACTGCACCTAAAAGTAGTTAAATTAAAATGCCCATATATAAATTGATCATTTGTAGGGAAATTCATCGACAGGTTTATATATATTTTGCAGTAAAATAATACGAGTTGACAGTTATTTTCGGCTAAATATTATTCTTACACCATTATTTTTAAATATACACCAAATTAATCATTTATACACGGGTACAAAAAGTAACAAAAACAAACTTAAAAACGTATAGTAAAAACATAAAAACTTAATTTTTATAAACACAATATATGTTTATTACAGTTTTCTAAGGTTTTAATAATACAAAATGGTACAAAAAAAAACAAAAATAACTGTATTTCGAGAAAACAAAAAGTGAAAGTGTTTCCAAGCAAACCAATATCAAAAAAGCTCTAGTATATGTATTGTTCACACAAAAAAAAATATTTTTACATATACTCTATAGTAAAAAAAATCTTTAAGTGCAAAAAAATATAAAATAGTGTAAAATAAAAAAAGAAGAGTATAAACATAAATAATGGGGTATAAAAATATGCTAACCGTTTTTTTTGCTTTTAATGGCAGAATTTTACTGCATTTTAGCTTTATTTCTGTGTAGATTTTTTACAAAAAAAGCTTACAACGGTACAAAAGCTTCAAGTAAATGCATATACACATTTTCAAATGCGAAATAAATCAGTTATAAGTTTCAAAAATTATGTTTGCTTTCATCAAAAACATGTAAATCTAAAAAATACAGTTTTTTGTAGTAAAAATAGATTTAATCGCAGTTTTTTGCATTATTTTTTGCATTCTTGGCCCCCACAGTGATTACTTAAATAGAAAAAAGATACACGCCCATTTTGGGAAATGAGTACGAACAAAGGAATCCCGTAAAATAAAAACATTTTCTGGGGCATTTTAAGCGTGCAAAATAACATTATAAATATATACTTAATATAAAAAATACGTTTTTGTTTTATTCTATATTTTTTTAAGGCTGAATTTTTATACAATTTTTCTATTTTATGTTGTTATGTTCAGTTAGATTGCACTGTATTTATTTTTCTTTATAAGCATTTTAACAACTTTAAATTGACGAAATGGAAATTATTTTTCCAGTTATTGTTAGATATGCTTAAGATAATGAATATTCAGTTTTAAAATCGTGTTTATTCTGCTTGTTGTTGTATTTAATTATGGATTTATTAGTTATACATAGGTTTGTAAAAAATCGGGAATCTATTTTTAAATAGAAAACTTGGGAATTTAAAAAGGAAAATTGGGAATTTTGGGATTTTTGGGAAAATTGGGAATTTTTAAGAATAAAAAAATGTACAGGGCAGTTAAACATATTTTTAAGTCATAATTACGACACTAGTACTTATAATTGACATA
>JAQFYM010002472.1:0-23413 GCA_034694785.1 Agrenia bidenticulata
AAACCACGTAATAATACTTGCTGCTCTAATGAAAAGATGCCTATGGCGTACACTTGTAGGTATATATTCGGCAACACTTTGATTGTACCATTGTTGCCAGAATCATTTTTTTTTTTTGTTGTGTTAAAATAATGGTACGCGTCTTAAATAGTTATATTTTTATTGGTTGACTTAATCTGTCAAAGCAACAAAAATACTATTCCTAACATGTGAATTGTTTTCTTGATATAAAATTTATTATATTGCAATTGCTTGAAGTAATATTGTGCAGTAATATTCTTTTTTTTGACAAATTATACAAACATGTGTTACTACGAATAACTAGAATACGTTTGTGTTTCTTTGAATGTTTATAGTTTGTTTTAAGCAGGTTTATAGTTATGTATAATATGAAATTTGCTTTTTTGGGGACAAAAGGGCATACAATTAACTAGAAAATGCATATGCCTAGGATATGTATCGCAACTCTGCTAGATTTATTGTATTTTGGTTGAAATTTTGTACAAGGTATAGAAGTTGCTGTTGTGACTATTTGTTTAAAAGTGCACTTTTTTGCATACCTTCTAAATACTGTTCATATTTTTTACAAAACGTGCATACTATGTTTCTATAACATGCAAAGTTGTAACATGTACAATGAAGGTGCGTATAAAATGTAACGTACGCATCCTATTTTTTCTAAAACACTACTATATACTACAGCACAGCTATTATTTTTTGTAGAATAACAGTTTTAAACGCTGTTAAAAAATATATTACATCTTGAAATGTACATTTAAGTTAAGTATATTACATTACAACATAATCTCGCGCAAAATTTTTTTCTAAGCAACATTTTGAAGCTTTAACTTTTTTCAAAAACAAAACAATGCGTCAAAATGTCAGATGCAGTTAATCTGTAGCTCTAAGTGTATCTTCTTTCTTAATAATTATAGGAACCTGCTGTATTATTTTTTCTATGCGTACGTCTTGATATCCTACATCGAAAACTTTAGTTTCTGTAAAAAAAAATATATAAAACGTACCCCAACAAATTATAACTTTTAAATAATTTGGTGCGTATTTTTTAAAATTTTAAAAAAATTACTGAAAAGTTTTCTCACTAAAATCTTACCAAAAAAAAACTTACCCCTTAAATCAGGGCAAGCTTTATTTTTTTACGGGGGTGGGGGGTTTAATACCCCCTAACCCCCCCCCCCCTGGATACTTCACTGCTATACGCTATACGGTTTCGTGAATATAAGTGTATAGATAATACAAACTATACCGTAAAGTGCAGATTCCTGTGTGATACGATAAAAATCTGCTAATTATTATTTTTTGCGTTTTAAGCATATCGCAACCATAAATTTTTGCTGCCGTGTTATATATTTATTTTATGCATATATAAAAAAACAACGCAAACGCAATGATAGCTATCCGTTTTTATCTATTTGGGCAGTAAAAAAAAAAAATTCATTTTTTTGTATAATTTTATTAGTTATCGCGATTTCGATAAAGTATTTTATATTGATTTTCATTTATTTAATGACGGATTTACTATGCGTGAGCAGGGTTAGTGTAGTGGTAGAACCGTATCTTTGTTCGCAAAAAATTTCATAAAAAAAACTTTGACTTTTCGGGTCAAATTCACTTAAATCTATGCATTATATATGATGAATTTTTTTTTTGCGTTTTTATAGATATCATATTTTTGTTCCATTGTTTTATTTTTTTACAATAGCAAAGTAAAGAAGTAAGCAAACATTCATTATCATTCATAACTAAAAAATACTCACACATGAATAAATTCTCTTCGAACGATTTTATAGAAGCTAAAATTTCGCCACTTACTATTATTTAATATATAAATTATTATATACATAAAAAATACAAATATAATGTTTGGTTGAAAAAGCCTGAAATAATGTATAGTTACGTTTTAATATTTGTAACAAAATCGATTTTATAGAATTCTGCAACACAAAATGTGAACTTAAGTTGTAAGTTTCAATAAACGTATATATTTTTGGTATGACAAACAATCGAGTATACCGTCAAACTGTGCCATAAGAATTGATAACACTTTTACTTTTTTTTCTTTCTGAAAAAAAACAGTATTAAGCTATAAAAAAAATGCACATATCTGGAATTGACCATGCATGCTATATGCCGTTATAATTATTCTAAAAGTATGTTTTTACAGTATTATTTATATTTAAACATTTTATTTCCTAGTAATGATTTCGACACATAAAATTAAGCAAAGTTTGACTTTGGTGCCATTTAAAAGTAAAAACATTGTTAATATTGTATCATAGCTTTTTTTTCTTTAACGTATATATTCTGTTGTTAATAGATTTAAATTAAAATATAAATTTATGATTATATTAAAAGCTAATGTAAAATCCAATAAAACAATAAATAAATAAAAAAACAAATTTTTTTTATGTTATGTAAAAAGTCACACAAACGAAATAAATTCTTTTTAAAAACTAAATTAGTAATTTTTGCTGTATTTTAATAACCACGCTGATAAAAAAAACAATAAACGACGCAAAAGTACATTTTCAACGTTTGTTTCAGTTGGAAAAATCGTAAAGTTTGATCATTATTTTAAGTTTTTATTTTTTTAATGGGGTTGCAATGTCAAATTTTTTTGAAACACTATTGTTAAAAAAATGTTTTTTTTAGACAAATGGGTTTTAGTTAACTGTTTTATACACTTAAATTTGATTTAAGCTTTGATTATACAATAGTGGTTTTGAAAAAAAAATTGAGCTCGGCTATAATTAAACTACAATATATGGCCATTATGTATGAAAAATATATCAGTATAATATTTTTATCATAGGCGACCTAGAAGAAAAAATTTTAATACAATTGTAAAAAAATGCATATCAGTAAACCACAATTAGTAAAAAAAAGCGCACCAAAATGCCTGGAGTTACATAAAGTATTGTTTGTATACAATATCATAGTTCTTATAGGATCGGGTTTACAAAGTACAGTCGAAAAGCGTTTTACCGACACCCGTGTAACCGACACACTGTACCATATAGTTTTATTGTGTTTTAGGTTTTTTTAGTCTAGTTAAGGCATTATCCGACATTTGTTTTACCGAATGATAGTATTTCTTATATACAAAAAAAACTACTCCCCCGAAAACAACTTAAAATTCTTTAGAACATAGCTTAACGATAAAAAAATGGTTTAAACATGTAAATGCGCGATCATATATAGATTGCAAGGCCATAGTTGTCAAAAAATACTGTATTAATAAAAAAGACCAAATTATGCAGTTTTTGTTAAGAAACTATTAACGAGTTATTAAATACCTATCATGCTCAAAAGTTAATATTTTCAGTATAATAAAATGCAAACGCACTGCAAATTGTAGCCCTTGTATCTGAAAAACTCTAAAATACGTAAGTAAAATGAGTATAAGTACTTTTAATGGTTTGCGATTATTTAGGCGCCCTTGGGTTTACAAATTAAAGTTGACATACGGGTTCAAAAACGAATTAAGTAGTGTTTTATGTTTTTATAGAAAAACCTATGATGTTAAGATATGTTGGATTTTGTAATAAACGACAATTTGTATTACCCTATTATATGTTTCTATAAGCAAAAAACCTCACATACAGGTCTAATGTATTAAAGCACAGGCTTTCGAGTATTGATTTGTCATATTATGGCAAGGGAAAAAGTAATTACCTTTAAGTGGCCATAATGGTTATATATGGAAACAACAAAAACACAATATGTTGCAATAAAAACTGCATTGATTATTTTTCATACTCGCACGTAGTGTAATACATAGTTCAAAAGCTGTTCTTGCATTTTAAATTGCGCCGACATGATTTACGACGCCAAGTGCCTTTCAGAAAATATAAAAAAATACAAAAAAGAATTAAGTTATGGCATGCATTTAAAAAATAAAATGTGATGTAAAAAATTATGTAAAAAAACTATAAGAAACATTTTTTTTTTATTTTACAAATATGTTATCATATCTTGAATCATTTCAAAAATACAATAAAAAACGGCTGTAAGTTTTCATATTGACTGTTGTTTACTTTTAAATACACTTGTAAATATTTAATTCTCTACACCTACATTAAAAAAAAATAAAGATGAATATTTTATTATCGAAATAATATTAAAGGCAATACAATGGAAAAAATGTTTGTTTTTGTACTAAAATTTTAATTAATATTCTACATATATAACGTACACGCTAATTTGTTGCAACATCTATTTATAAATTCTATATTTTAAAACTAAAAAAAATAACATTAATTGTACATTATAGGCGTGTCCCAAAAAATCAACCGATAAATTTTGCCATCTATTATAAACGCAATAAAAAATCTTTATTAAAAAAATCTCTAGTGATTTTTTTTTGAGTCCTGAATTGGAATTTATCAAATAAGTTCTCTAGTGAATTTCTTAGAGAAACTCTCTTTCAAGCCTTGAGGGGTAATATATACTCTAGAGTATATTAGAAAAGTAAAGTTAAATTTAAATTAATATATTTTTATAAAGTAAAAATACACAAATTAAACAATATTTAAGGTGATTTCATAAAGTAAAAGCGAAAAAGCCGAATTTGACAACTATCGTGTACTTTTTTTTATTCCGACTGTTTTTTAGATACGTATTATTACGTTCGAACAAAAATTTAGGCTCAATTTAACAACTACACTAATCCTAAAACAAAATTTAATTGCTTTTACAAAGATTCTGTTGCGGGAATTATTTTTAAAAAAGATTATTGTCTAATATTTTTGCAACTAGTAATATTTATAAGAGAAGTAATCACTAGTGTGCGTCAGTAGCCTATCCAAGACATTTTTAAGGTGGGGTTTACAGCAAAAAGGTGAAAAAAATGGATATCCGACAAAAATCTATAATTCAAAAAAATGCAACAATGTCTTTAAAACACAATTTGTATACTTTTCTTGCTCAAAACTTTTTTTTTCCCTAATTTTAGAGCGCCCCGTAAATTCTGGCGCACAAATTTGCATAAGGGGGTTAAGACTCACGAACAGCCCGCTCCTTCCGAACACGCGCATGGTGTACGCCATTATTGTTTTTTTTGGGACACACATTTCATTACATTGGAAGTTTATTTGATTTGAGAACGTAATTGTAAACGAGAAATCATAAGTATTATCCTTACATGTTTGTTATTATAAATAGAGGTATTTCATGCCAAAAAAATGGGGTTTACGCAGTTTTACTTGTCTGTTTTGTAATGATACGAAAATTTGCGTTTACTGTAAAAATGTCAATTTCAGACAGCAATAGATTTGATCGTGAAAAGGCGGTCATTTTTATTTTAATATACACGGCAAGTAAAAAAAAATATTGCAGTCACTTTTGTAGGTAAATATGTACAAAAAATATAGATATGGAAAATCATTTCTATCATATATGGCTTATATATAATGTTTATTTATGGATATGGGCTAAGTTTTTTGAAGCATTAAAAACAAGCATTATTAATATAAGTTAATTACTCAAACATTCATTTATAACAAAACTATAAAAATTACAAGCTTTTTTTGTACTTAGAAAAACGAATTTATAAATAATATAATGTAGGAAGCTCGGTTTTAAGCTTTTTTTGCGTATTTTACGTATGCTGCTTACAGATATTGACAACTGTTCAAGATTAAATGCTTGTTTACAAGTCTAATGTTTTTGAGTTACATAAAAATTGATAAATATAACTACAAATATTTTCTGCAATAGTTTAAACCTGAATTTGTCAGATATTAAAGCAGGGTTGTATGAATATTTCGGATTTTGTTTATATAAATTCAACAAATTGTCAGTTCAATTTTGCATTACTTTTCATTTTACAACATACAGTAAATACTGTTAATTGAATTTGGGATTTTGTTGTGAACTTAGGATTTTATCATTTCAATTAGGAAAATGTATTTGTAAATCCAAATTTATGTTATGCAAAACAAAAAATAGCAATTAAACTAATCATTGACGAAAAATATGTCAAAAAAAGTGATTCAAAACTTGCAAATAGAATCGTAAGTTTTCTGCTGCATTATGCATCTTAAATGAAAGTGTTTATAAAATCCATCGCATAATTCGAGTGTTATCAGGATTAAGATAAAAGATATTGCGTTATTTTATTATTGTTTTTTTTTCATGTCCTAAAACTCTATGATTGAATCCGTTGTTAAGCCATTTACAAAGTGGAAAGATTATGTGAGATAAGAAAAAACATATGATATACAAGACTTGTATTAATCAAACAACTTAATTGTAACATGATAAGAACTAAATATCGTAAACGTTTTACAGTATTACTGATTAGGTTAAAAGTTCAACACAAAGATACATATTTAGCGAAAAAAAAAGTTTTTTGTTTACTTTAATTTTTGCAATCTTTTGTTCAGTCAAAATCTAAATTTGTGTTTTTTTTTTTAAAAAATGCATGATTAAAACCACTTTACTTTAATTAAAATGATAAAATCCCTAATTGAAGTAATAAAATCCTAATTAGAATTAAAATTGTTTTTACAATTTTAATACACAAATAACAATCCAAAATTGAAATGACAAAATCGCAATTTGAAGTATATTAAATATCAGTAGACATGAAAACCCTGTATATAAAATTTTAATAATAATTTACAGAAACTTTTTCTAAAAGATATTGTACTTCGCATTGTAAACCTATTTATGCCCTTAATATATACGGTAATTCATTTTAAAACGTATACTTTGTATATTAAAATCATAAACCATAATTTTAAGGTTATATTTATATATATCTAAATTTGCATTCTTAAATTTTGCCTAATTCTAATAAAGTGACTACAAATTTCATTGCCAAAATTACCAGTATGGCCATTATGAAAGGAATTCTGAAAAAATTCCTATTACTAGTTTCAAGAAATAATTGGAAATGCTGATTTGAATCCCTGATTATTTACTAGTTCTAAATTACATCAATTTTGGTGCGCGAGAGTTTCTCTATTTGGGTAAACGCATGCATATAAATTTTTGTACATAAAACTTATTATGTATATATTTTTGATATTAAACTTCTGCTACAATACAAAAAAAGCTCAGTTTTATATTACAAAAATTTTTGCGTTATAAAAAACATATATTTAAATGACTTAAATACTGTTTTGGTGTATTAGTGGATACATTGTAAAATCGTAACTTTATGATGACTAAATACTTATAGGGAATAGACATTTCAACAATAAAATAAAATAATTTTCAATGAAAAAAAGTCTTTTTTTAAGAATTTTTTTTGTTTTTAGGGCTTACTTTTCTTTTTTAAAATGCTGATCTGAATTTAAGTCATATATCGATTTAAATGATTTCAAAAAGCAGAAACGATACGCTCAACTGTGGTAAATTTAACCTTTTATTGCGTAAGCATAATATATAGCGGCTTAAGAGTTGTACAACTTAACTTCGAACAAAAAAAGCTATTTATACTCTTTTCTTTCTGTGATGCACTGCCACATAATCCCCGTAATATTGTTACATAAATGCAAATTTTTTGTTAGTGTTTTTAAACAACACAAGTAAAAAACGAACTGCATTGATAATTCTAGTTGTTATTTAGTTCTTAAAAGGAAATCAACATTGTATTTTTACGCCTGAATGTGGTGCATACGAAATATAGATCGCTACGAAGGCATTCGCTAGGTATAAAAAGTGTTTTTACGAACATAGTTATAATGAATATTCTTACGGGAGCAAAGATGTTTTTCCTGTGAAGGAATAAAGTTATTTATGATCTGGTTATAATAGCCTAGAATGTGTAATTAAGTTTGTAAAATGGTTATTGTTAAGCCAACTAATTATATAATAATCGTATCTTTTTTCTTTTATTTTTTTTGTATCAGAAAACGACCAATTCACGATATATAGATCTGAAATGATTTATATTAATACATGCAATAATGTAAATAGTTGTCAGTATTTATAAAGTCAATAACGATTCATTTAATAGACATACAAAATTAAAGATATAAAATCCGCATAAAAATAAGCCATCATAAAGATTAAGTGCTTTATAATGCAATTACAAAAAACAGCTGCAAAGTAAAATTAAGATAAAAATAATTAAAAAAAGGGTAAGTTTTTTTACAAATGATTTTCTTTCAGTGATTATTTTTTCTACAGTACTATTTATATTTTTAAAAAATATTTTCTTATAATAAAAATCATGTATTTTCCAGTTAAATAACTTTTAAATTTTTTACGCATATATATATAAATATCAAACTCAACATCTTATACTTCTAACAACATAAATTTAATTATTTTGATTATTTTTAGTTTTTAGAGTGTAACCATGGCTTATACAAAGTGACTTATTGTAAATATATTACGTACCATATTTACGAGTGAACTTACAAAAGAAAACAAATTTCTGCCTTTTTACGCAACGCTGCACGTATATGCGTCATCAGGATTTAATCAGCGGGTGAGGGGGCAAAAAAAAATGTAAAAAGACTTTTACAATAATTGGGATATTTTGCGTTTACATAATATTTTTAACGCTTTATCTTTTTTATTTTTTAAGAGGGTTTTCACTTTAGGTAACCAGAGGGAAGAAATATATTACACTTAAATCAGGCAACAAGATTTTTAGACTTAGAAGTTGGTCCCACCCTGGTGATGCAGATTTTTAATGTAGTAATCAAAGTCTTAAAAATAGCAAACCTAAAACAACTTGGATAAAATTTACTATTATAACTAGACCCAATATTCTAAAATATTTGACAAAAATCCGGTTAACTAGGAAGCGGTCGTACTAGGTTGGATTTTACGTCTTTTTAGGGTATAATACTTGGCCCAACACCAGGAGTTTTTACTATCTGATTTTTTTTGTCAAGTAATAACTCTTTATATGAATTAACATCTAAAGAATGCCGTAAAAATTACAATAACAAGAAATTTGTTGCAAATTCTAGTATTTTGTTCTCTAAACGTGACTTACTTAGCGTTAGTTCTTTAACACAAAAAAAAAATAAACACCGGTGTTGTTTTTAGACAATTGTAAACATATTTTTTTATTGGTAGTGATACTGTGGGTTTTTTCGGTAATGATGGCACAAAATCACATGAAGCTATTTTAAAACAAATAAACATTTTTAATTGGAAACATTGACGCATAAATTTACGTCAACAGTAAAGTTTCCAAAATCCCGGGATAAGATTTCCCGGGCAAAATTTACAAAAAAATGTAATCTCCGTGTCACGTAGTGGGACCGTACCCGTAGTATGAGCGTACACCCGTAGTAACTTAAACAGACCATAAAAAAATTATTGTTTAAAAAAACAAAAAATGCTAAACAATTGTATGTGTATTATGCACTTTTTTTTATGGTTTTATTTTGTTTGCCGTTGCTCATATAATACGTTAAAAAAAAAGTAATGCAAAGTATTCATTTTTGGCTTTTAAAGCATAAAATAGCATATATTACAGTTTTCAGTATGCTTTAAATACATAATATCTATTTATAAAAAAAACGAAAAAATCCTAATTTACATCAAAACCATCATTTTATCTGATAAGAAAAAAATGGCGTTTTTGTTTTAGTTTATATATTTTTTTTTTGTAGTTTTTATATTTTTTAAAATTCGTTCTAGATCAATGTCGTCATTTTAGGTGGACGGTTTACCTACGGGTGTACGGATTTACTAAAGTAGGATAACCGTCCTTTGTTAAAAAAAATGTCGATAAAAACGACATTTTTTACCGTTTTACAAAAAGATGACTTTTAAATTTTCATTTTTTTCTATGTGTTAAGCCTTGCTGTATGTGAATTAATAAAAATTAAGCTGCAATTTTTGTTTTAAAATTATTATGCCCAGTGAATAGATTAAAAGAAGGGCTCAGGGGGGCTGAGCCCACCTGGGGTTCTTCGAAAAAGCCCTCGAGATATAAAAACTACATTTTGTACGCATTTTGGTTCGCTGAGCTCCTTTTGAAAAAGTTTTAGCAATTCATCACTGATTATGCCAGAGTATCAAAATAAATACTGAAAAATAGAAACAAACAAAAAATGCCCCATAAGAAGTGTATGTGATAATAAAGAATACTTAAAAGTAAAGAATAAACATTAGGATAAATATTATACATGAAATGACGGAATGGTCTACTAAGTTAACCAGAAAACGACATTTTTACTTAGTAACTAAATAAATAAAAATTACATTTTTGATTATCTTAGTCAACTGTATTGCAGGCAGGTCTACAAATATTTTTTGTGTCAAAAAAAATGCTGCATTATTGTGCTGTGATGTTTTAAATCTGACCAGAAAAATCATTATTATGCGCAATAATAACTTTTTTGCGGCGTTTTTTTACTTTTTTAGTAAGGCGTGATTTTTTAAACGTCTTGACTTGGCTTTTTATAAACTATTTTTTAAAATAATGACATAAATATCCAACGCAAAATAATTCCATTCATTGACGGCCAGAAGGTATGAATCAGACACATGAATCATTTTACTTTCTATAGGAGCAGAAATTAATATAATAGATGCTTTATGGTATGCTAAAATCAGGCCTGTATATGATTAATCGCTTTTGATTTTAATTTTTACAATTACGGATAAATATCAAGCCACTTTTTTATAATGCAGCATAAAAATCAATAGTACTTTATTTTTTTAATTATTCTAATATAGTGCATATTATATTTATACGGAAAGAAAATTTTAAAAAAACAAACACAGCCTTAGTGACATTCAGGGGTAAAATTTTACACAAATGGTTTTCTGCTCATGTTTTTTTTTAGTAAAAGTATATTGGCATAGATTTGCGAAATTGCCTTAACATAATTTTGCATAATTTCAGGTGAAATGTTTTAAAAAAGGTAAATTGAGGTTTAAAAACCAATAATTTGTCAATTTATTTTTAATTTACACTAAAAAATAAAATTGTGTGTTTGACCATATAATAAAGAAAAAAATGGCAAATAAGTAATATTTTATAAATACTTCTGTTTTTTCTAAAATTCCAATTAATACCCCCTTTTTTTTGACAAAAATACAATTAATACCCCTTTTTAAAAAATAATACAAAAACAAATAAGAAAGGATAAAAAAATGGAATCAAAACACACAAATCAACGTATATATTGCGCGATAGTATGTGTACACTAGATAAAATATTAGCATATTGTTTGCAAAATTTCTTTTTTAAGAACAATTTTTTTTCCTGATATTTATGATGTTTTTTTAGTTTAAAGATTGATCGCTCGTAAAAAGCTTTTAATAGAGCGTTATCTAATGTTTTGTAAATGTTTGCAATCAAATTAACACTATTTACTATGTTGTTTCTGTTTTATTTTTTAAAACGGAGGTATTGATTGTATTTTGGACAAAAAAAAAGTTATATTTAACCTTTGACAAGAAAATAAGTATTAATATAATATTACTCATTTAAAATTTTTTTCTTTATTAAATGGTCAAACACACTATTTTTTTTTAAGAAAAAATAAAAAAGAAATGGCAAATTTTTACTTTTTAAAGCTCAATACGCCTTTTTAAAGAAAATTCATCTAAAATTATGCAAAAATATGTTAAGGCACTGTCGCATATGTATGCCAATATACTTTTTATGCAAGAAAACATAAGCAGAAAACTATGTGTGTGAAATTACACCCCTGGCTGTCACTAAGGCTGTGTTTTGTTTTTTTAAAATTTACTTTACGTATAAATATAATATGCACTATATTAGTATGGATGAAAAAAAGTACTTATACTTTCAAAGCTGGATTAAAGAAAAGTTGCTTGAATTTTTATCCGTAATTGTAAAAATTACAATCAAAAGCGATTAATTATATACAGGCCTGATTTATGCATACCATAAAGCATCTATTATATTAATTTTTGCTCCCTTTGAAAGTAAAATGATTCATGTGTCTGTTTTGTACTTTCTGGGAATCAATGAATGCAATTATTTTGCTTTTTATATTTGTGTCTTTATTTTACGACATAATAAAAAAAAAGCCACGATAAGTCATTTAAAAAATTACGCCTTACTAAAAAAGCAAAAAAACGCCGCAAAAAAGGTATTTTTTTGCGCATAATAATGATTTTTCTGATCATATTTGTATATCATAGCACATTAATGCACCTTTTTCATTAACAAAAAAATATTTTAGACCTGCCTGCAATACAGTTAAATAAAAAAATCAAAAATGTTGTTTTTTTATTTAGTTACTAAGTAACATTCGCTTTTTGATTAATTTAGTAAACCATTCCTTCATTTTTTGTAGAATCTTTACCTTTATGTTTATTGATACACAAAAAATATGTTTTATTGTCTACATACATTTCTTATGGGGCATTTATTATTTTTTTCTATTTTTCAGTCTTTATTTTTTACTCTGGCATAATAATAGAAAAGCAAAAATTGCAGCTTAATTTATATAAATACACATAAAGCAAGTATAAACAAATAAAATAAAATGCAAATTTAAAATTTCATCTTTTTGTGAAAAGTAGAAATTTGTCGTTTTCATCGACATTTTTTTTAACAAAGGACGGTTCTACTACTGTAGTAAATCCGTACACTCGTAGTAAAACCGTTACTAAAGAATGACGACATTGATCTAGAACAAATTTTAAAAAATAGTTGAAACTACAAAGAATAATATGTAAACTAAAAAAAACTCTTTTTTTCTTATTAGATGCAATGATGGTTTTAATAAAACCTAGGTTTTTTTTGTGTTTTTTTAAATAAGAATTTCGTATTTAAAGCATACTAAAAACTGTAATTTATGTTTGTTACATGCTCTAAAAGCCAAAAAAGCATATTTCGCATTTTTTTTTGTTTTTTACGTATTATATGAAAAACGGAAAAAAACGAAAACCCATAAATGTAGTGCATAATACACCTACGAGTTTTTAGCATTTTTTGTTTTTTTATAAAATAATTTTTTTTTTATGTCTGTTCAAGTTACTACGAGTGTACGCTCATACATCGGGTACGAACCCACTGCATGAAACCGGAATACATCCCGGACTTTTTTTGTTATGTAAGAAAGTGCTGCGATTGAATTTTTTTGTTTTTTTTTGTTCGTAAAAAAATTTTTTCTGTTTGCACTGCCTTAGAATTACGTAAATATGTAAAAATAAACTGGTTTATTTAGTCTGCAAAATTTAAACGAAACCTAACAAAAAGTAAAGGAACTCATTTCAAATTACTGTTATGAACATCCGTTCGTAACCTGCGCACTAAAGAGAACTGGCAAATTGGTGCTTTTTACGCGTTCTGGAGTACTGTGAAACTAGCTTTATCAATTCCTAAATACATAATAAATCTCAAATAAAAATTTCCTAATATGGCATTAAAATATTTATATATATATAAAAACATGAATATCATATTTTTATGTAATGAAAATGAATGTATTAAAATGTCTTTTCCTAACAAAAATAATATAAAAAAGCTACATTCGTCCGCCTTATTATAAACAAATGGTACTAAAAAGCTTTTACTAAATTATATATACACGACTTTGTGTATTAATACACAAGTTTTTGGTTTTTATAAATTGATGCTAATTTTTAATTAATATGTAAACTGTTTAAATAGCCGGTTAAAAAGTGCTTAAAAAATACTAGTAGTTATACGAGTCAAAAGATGACCAATATAATTATTTTATACTATGGAATATATCAATTATTTGTCATACTGACTTATAAAGCGCAATCTCGCAAAATTTTTAATAAAAATACTATAAACTAAAATTTGGATACTACTTTGTTTAGGCGCATATAGATATAATTTCTATTGTTATATATTAAGCGTTGTTAACAAATACTTATTTTTTAAAAGTACCAGTTTTTATATGAAAAACTCACCGGCATCAACATAATCTCTAAAATACATATACAATTAGTTTGCAAAAATATTTCTGTATTTGACTTATTATATAAGCAATTAAGAGCCGATTAAGTAACAGAATTTTTTTTACGACCTTAACAAAAAAAAGGCAGGTAGAAAGTAAAACTAAATGATCAATTATTGTTGGACATTCTTTAAGTTTTATTTTTTATAGTCGTATAATTTTTTTCCAATGATTTACATATTTTAAAAAAGAAATTAAAAGTATTTTAATTGTAGATTTTACTATTTTGTCTTTTTTATCTCTGCATATTGACTTTAAATGTAAAGAAATATTGGCACAAAATTGTTTTCTAAATCCAACAAACTTACAGTTTGTAATACGGGATCCCGGGATCCCGTATTATTTCCCGGTATGTTTTTTGGTTATTTTTGCCAAATCCCGGGATCCAGGGATTCGATCTCTAGTCAACAGTGTTTAAAACATAAAATATGTGTAAGTAAAAAATATTGTTAGATTTTTATGTTTTTTAAGTAAGTGCTTAGAACACATGAAAAATTAACGCGTACGCAATTCAAACCACGTAAATGCACATTTATAATAAAAATTCTGTCTTGTTAGCAAAAAAAACACGTATCTAAGACTTTTACATGTTTTTTATTAGCATTCTTTTAATTGGGCGCAATTTACTGTTTAATGTTTATTTTTTTTAACAATATTTGTTTGTCTTTATATTTATTTGTGATGCATTTATACATGGAATATCAGAATTTTTAAAACTTGGTATAAATATTATTATATTTTTTAAAAGCATAATAATATCTTTACCTTACATGAAAAATTCATCAACTGTAAAATTAATCTGTCAAGTTTTCCATCTAGAACAGAAAAAACTAAACAAAAGCTTTATGTAAATATGTAAAAGACTTCCGAAATTTACTACCCGATACCCAAAGATTGCATTAAATTGTAGTATTTCTTATCAAAGCCGAGGTAAAATTACGCGTAGTTCTAAGTCTTCACAATTTAAGTTGTATTTAATTTTAGACTATACTTCTATATTATTGGGCGAACACAACCAACATTATATAGTGTTTAGGCAAAAAATGAACAAATTTATATTATTTTTATAATTATAACATAAATTAAATGTACCAAAAAATGCAAGACACATAGAATTTGCCTCAAGTTAAATATAAAGCAAAAATACTGAGTAAAGGCCATTTATTTAGTTTACTATATATGTATAAATCTGCACTTTTTTGCATTTTATTAATTATTTTGCATAATTTTATATCAATTTTATTACCATTTGTATCTTAATATAACATATGCACCACAAAAGCTTGATTTAGGTGTCTTGGCGTAATTCATATTTAAAATCGTCAATTAATAACAAAAAATGTTTATTTAGTATATATTTAGACTTTTAGCCCAAATTATTGTTTTTTTACTTAATTGGGAATTTTTTTCACGTGGCGATATTTTTACTTTACATCAAAAAGACGTATCATTTATGCATTTTAATCAATAATTGTAGCGTGCAGAGCGACCTCCTGCGGTGAAAATGGCATAATAAAATAAAATAAGGTATGCAAAAACTATACATACTATATTTTTTTACTTATGTTTATATGCAATAAATGCGACATATTATTAGTAATATATACTTCGATATTCATAAAATGCTTTTTTGTGATCTGAACCAAAAAAATACAAGTCATTAACTGCTTATTACAATATTGAAATATGTGATATGTAAGCTTTTTGTAATAGAATTTTTGTATCTGTAATAAATGCTTTTTTACCTTATAGGTGTTGGATTTTGCATAGGGGGTAACTGTGTGCTAGCTACAAAATAAATAAACTTATCAGAAATTATACGATAAAAAAAATTGGAAAGTTATTCCGTTTTTGATATATTTAAGTTACAGACTGGCCTAAGAAACGACGTTAAAATAACAAAGCTTAAATACTTTCAAAAAATTCTGATGGAATTTTTTTCACAATTATTAAATGTAAAATTAAAAAAAAAAGTATATATTAGTGAGTTTCTATCTTACGCCGTGCGTATAGAGCAGGATACGGTTTTTGATATGGCGAAATTTAGTTAAAACCCCAATTCAAATCAGCAAAAAACTAAAAATTTTAAATCTTACGATTCAAACCAGTTTGATTTCATTGCTTTTTTGAAAAAGTGTACTGAATACAAATGGTATACAAATTAATACAATTTTACCACTTTATTTTTTATTTTTTGCTAAAATCCGGGAACAGAATTATTGAGTAATAAATTATAATTGATATATATCATGGTTTAAGACTTTTTTTTTGCAATAAAATGCCGATTATCATACAGGAAATAGTACGATAGAAGGGGCGATAACGGATTTTGTTAACCCCTGGCACATATTTTTTTTGTACGTGCATCTGATTAAACAATTTTAATTGCATCTTATAAAAAATTTATAGTATTTTTTTTAGCAAGTTTTTTAAATGCGTTTTGGTATGCTTTTATCATGAAACATGTATTTTGATAATACACTAGGCCTTCAAAAGCTTGAAACGGCATAAGAAATTTTTTCATGGAAAATTACAATTTTAAAAGCATATAAACTTCATTTTTAGATAATATATTTGTGCGCAATTAGATGTGTCTTTTATACAAGAAAAAGTTCATAAATAATTAAAATAATACTAAAAAGTAACTAGAAGATATCTTAAAATCGCAAACAACAAACAAAAATCTCTGGAGGAGAGCCGAAACTTTTTGTAGATTCTACCCAAAAAAAAAGACGCAAAATTATTTTTTTTACTTCTACGTATACATCTTTCAAGTTATTTGTAAACAATGACATTTTTGAAATTTTTTTTTTTAGGATGATTATCATTTTCAATTCCATCGCATTCATAATAGTCTTTTGTAAAAAAAATAATAAATATGTGTTCAGATTCAAGTATATCATTTTAAGTCTTCAAGCATCCCGTGTAATCTGTATTGTTAAAATTTTAATCTTTAATTGTGCTTTAAAACCTTTATTAATTTTTTCTGCTTATAAAAAACTACCAATAGTGCCGGCCCTACTCTGGAGTCGTACAAGCACTGTCAATCTCTACATTTTTTATAGAGATGTTTTGTAACTGTGCTAATAGTGGTTTTTTTTTACGTTTTTGAAATATTTTTTTTGGTAAAAAGTGCTATATTTTGCTATAGTAGCTTTTTTTTCAAAGTAAAACACCGTTTTATAGTAAGGCGTACAATATAATTTTCTTTATTTTAACTTAAATTAGTTGGTAAGAATTCATAACGCAAAAAGACGTATTGCGAACATTTTGATTATAATATAACTAGTAAAAAAAATACCGAATACTAAAAAGTAAAAATTTACACAGTGAATTTTTTGAAAATAAAGACTATTATCCTACTACATATAAAGAAGCCGAAAGTATAAGCAAATATACAATTTGAAACAAATAAACTTTAATATAAATATATTGCTAGCTACAGTTACTGCTGCTTTCTATTGTATAACAAAAAATCCAAAAAAACAATTATATCGCTAAACAAGGCAAACTACCGAAAAATCCAAAAATCTCACAAAAACTTAAGCAACCCTATAAACCCAAAAACCCCCAAAAAACAAGGGCAGCTCGAGAAACCGCGGTTTTTAAACCCGCAAGACTACTTGTACATACATGCAAGTGAAGCAATAGTATAACTGCAAAAAGTACAAAGTTTACAATTTGTACGTATTTGTTGTAATATAATTTAGGTACATGTTTTACGGATTGTTTAGTGTTTTCTGTTTCTGCAATAGCATGTGTATTTTTTTCATTTTTAAATACTTATAGTTGCATAATTATATTCTTTTCTTTTTAAATTTATAAAATAAAAAAATCTGCGTGGACAGCCAGAAGTATGTGGGGTATAAATTGACCGGAACACGTACAAAAGTTACAAAAGATGTACTAAAAGCCTTTTTCTTTTACATTAACTTTAAATGTATTATATATAAACTTACTAATATTTAACATTTTGGCGAAATGCTATTTTTTAAAAAACGGTATGTGTTTACTTTTTTGTAATAAATTCGGTTAAGTCGTGTGATTTTAAAAATCACTGCAATCTTTATTTATTTTTTTGTCTTTAAGGGAGCCCCTAAAGATGCGCCCCCCTCCCCTCCGAGCGCCTATACATAGATCCGCCTCTGTTGTAAAGATTTGCGTTTTTAACTATGCACTATGAATAAAAAAACATCTTATGCCGCTTTCAGAATATTTTTTATTAGGATTTACAGGCCAAATTAAAAGTTCAAAAATTCCAATGAAAAAAAAACATTTCATTGGATAGTTTTTGTACATTTCATATTGATTTTACATCGGAAAGATTATATTCAATTTATTTATTGTTGACCGAAGAGAAGCTCCCCTGGTCATTTTTTTTCCAAGAGAAAAATATAAGAAAAAATTCTAATCAAAATTCATTCGAACGCAGCTCTAGTTGTTATTATTTTGTAAAATCATATATAAATACTGACACGTCAGAAAATAAGCTATGCATTTTATATTTTAAAAGCAAAATATTAAGCTATTTTATATATTTATAACGGCATTAAGCTATTTTATTTGTTTGTTGAATACATAGAAAACACAGTTATCGCTTTTCAATATGTGATATCAAACTTCTAGTTATCTTTTTTGTCTTTTTACCTGGGAAAAAAAAGCATTTTATAGGCATTTCAACTGAATGGTGACAGTATAATATTTGCTTAATTTTTTCTCATATATATATCATATTCAAAAATCTTTTTTTCTCTAAATTGTTTACATGTTTTTATATACCATAGAAATATGTTAAATTGTATTACATGGTTTTTTTTGCGAATAAAAATGTAACATATATTATTATTTAATAATTGTGTTAATAAATTCTTTACTTTTATACAAAATTAAACATAAGAATGGCTTATTATTCAAAGGAGGTGCAATTTTGTATTTTGGACAAATAAAATGAAATTTATATACAAATGTAAATCAAAAATTGTAAAAAGTAAAAAAAGTGTAATTCTGTTGACAAATACAACATGTTTATCTACTTGAACAACTTTGGGTAGGCCTGAGAGTCCAAATATGGCAAATAATTATATAAATCATAACAAACAAATAAAAATATAGTTTTAGAAAAAATCGACCTGCGCTTATATATTTTTTGCTCTAACCATATTCTCTTTTTTATTATTGCGATGCATTTAGATTATAAGAACTGATATACTATTATCTTTTAGAACTTTAGAGTAAAAGTTCTACTAAAAATAATCTTTTTTATACGGTTTCAACTACGCCATTCATTTATTTAAATTTTTATTAATATAATTGTTAAAGATGTTTTATTGTTTTATTGGTTTAATATGGGTTGTAACACATGTCTTTGCATACAATACAGAAAGCAGTTAGGAGTTTACTGGGTAATATTCTAAGTTGCAAAAAATTATAGCAGTTTTAAAAAATTTTTTGGTTGGTTTTTTTGTATGCTAATATTTTATACAGCATTTCTAGATTTGGACAGGCCTCTAGCTGTAACAAAAATAGAAAAGCAGCCGAAAAAGAAAAAAAATAGCATAAAAAACTATTTTTTTTACAATTAGCGTCGAATTCAAAACTACTAAAGGGACAAAACCCGGACTAGATTTTTTAAATTCAGTTTCTTTAACACAAATTAAATTGCAAATCGAGATTTTTTATTGATCTAATTATAAAATTTCTATTATAATTGTAATGCTTGAAAGCATAAACATGAAATATTGCATTAAAACATCAAATGGATAAGAAGTAATCTACTTCAATTGTACTCTGGTCGAATCCCCTATGTTTTCTTTTTTCCTACTTTACTGGTAACACTTCAGAAAGTTTTCATAGGTTTTAATAAATAGTAAACCTAGATTTAGGTACAACTTCACTATTGTCGCCAAGGATATTATTAGATCACTAGAATGGGTTTACTTTAACAAAAAGTAAAAATGAATCTATGCGCAAAAATTTATTTTCTGCCAAACAAAAGTTGAAAATGCATTTATTTATTTTCTATTTTTGTTGATTATTATGTAAAAAAAAATTCGTCATTGTAATGCATATATTAAGTTACAGCGTGCTGTAATAAGGAACAAAATATGCCTTTGTAAGCATTTTTATAATTTTTGGTACCGTATTTACAAGTCAAAGCTCAAAGAATGCATCTGAATGATTAATACAAAATCTTAACAGTTCAAAAGCAACAGATATATGGCAAAACTGTTTTGCAATGTTCCGTAAATATATCTTAGCTATAAAGTATAAAAGCGTTCAGGATTTGTTTATCAGACCATTGCGTCATGTTTTTCGCAATGTAACCTTCACGTTTTTTTTATTTACTTGAAAAATTATATATAAGTTCAATCCAATTTCGAATGTCATATTTTATTTATTTATAATTTCAGCCTTTGTTTTTTGCTCCAACAAATAATAGTATAAAAAAATTATAAGCTCAATTTATAGTAATACACATAGAAACACGATAAAAATTATATCAAAAGGCAAAATAAAAAATAATCCGTTTTTTATCTTTATATTTGTCTTTTTTGTGACGATTTGTTTACAAGTGGAACATTTTCTCTACTGTTGTAAACTCTTTCCCACCATAGTAAAATCCCTTACTGGGAAACCAAAGTTTTTTATAAAAAAGTTGTAAAAATCGCATCCACCACAAAAACAATGTATAAATATGATTTTTTTACTTATAAGATAAAATGTATGATTTTTAAAAATTAGAGTTTTTTTTCTGTACCTTTTCTAAATAAGTTTTATTTCTCATTAATATTACTACCACGCACATGTATGATTTTTATTTTATATTGCGCAACGAAACTTATAATTTTAACATTTTTTCTGTAACATATAAGAAACAGAAAAACCTGAAATTGAAATATGCTATGCATGCCATAAGCACATGGAGTAATTTGTTTTTGTGTTTTTTTTCCGTGCAAAATACTACTGGAATTGCTACGATAGTTTTTTTTTTTTACATCAGAACACCGGTGTATATTTTTTATTTGCAACGGAAATTTAATTTTTATGATTTTTTTTCAGGTTTTTTTTAGATGCTGTGGAATTCTGTATTTTAACGGCTTTAAAATTTTTATAAGATTAAAACCTTTAAAATTATAAAATATGTGTAAAGAAACTAATATTTAACCTCGGTGCAATACAAAAAAACTGGCAATGAAATTATCGTGTGCTTAAGTATGGGTAATTGCCCATAAGTTAAAAAAGAAAAACATAGAAATTACTTAAACATTTTGAAAAATAATTTTTCGATAAATTTAAAAGCAGCAAAATTAGTTTATATTAAAAATATGAACCCCGAAAAATATAAGACTTACATAAGAATTAAGAATAACGTATTTTAAACTATTTTGTCTTCCGGCAAAAGAAAGATTATTTTCTGTGTTATTTAGGTCTTTAGTATTATTATTATATATTAAAAAATATTCAGAGCCTCGCGATCACGCAGATACCAAAAATGAAAGACTCGGATACTTGCAAAATATACAAAAATAATTTATGCAAATCTTATTTTCAGTCTTATATTTGCGGGTATATATTTTTAATGCCGTAAAGTACCATAAAAACTATATAAAAACAACTAACATATATACACTTTAACTAGAGTATGCTCCTAATGCTTTTTTTAACATTAAAATGCAACATTTATGGCTATAAATCCTGTAATTTGCAGTTGCCAATACCTTGTTAATCAACTAATATTTATACTGCAACATCAATATAGTTGCACCAAATTATAACACCGGGAAGCGCAAAAAACAGATTTTATGTAATCTTTAGAAAAATGTAAAATACACTGCGTGCTTGTAAAGAAATATCTGGCATTTTACATTTAAAGAATATTTAAAATCTTTTTTTTTTATTACGAGAATTTTTTTTTAATCTTTATTTGGTTTAAATGTAGATAATATAAATAATTAAGTTATATAGGAAAAAGAGTGATAATGTAATACTTTACAACTGGGTTAAATCTTTTAAGAAAAACATTAAAAAGACATGTGAAATTTATATTCCTTGTAAATGGATAACCTTATGTTTACCTGGCTATTGAAAAATTCATAACCCCCGAAAGTATGCAAATTTTGTCATTTTAAGTAACGAAAAAAAACAAAATTATGTGTTATCAACTTAAAAATGCCTGCAAACAGTAGTTTTAGTAATGATGGGTGTCCAGTTTTAATTTTATAAATTTTAAAGGTTAAGGGTATATTAAATGTAAAATAGAAGTCAAGTACTTAATATTTGAATAGTCCTTATGTTTATTGTTATAAATAACAATCCAAAATAAATTTTTTTATGGGGTTTTTTAGTATGGTCAATCATTATTAGTTTACACCCCAAAAGTATTTTACTATATTTTAGATTGTATATCTACATATTACAAACACACTGTAAAATTTTTTTGTGAGTTTATGACTGTAAATTGCTGTAAAAAATTAATTTTGTTTGTAAAAAAGAATATAAACTATTTAAAAAAAGTCTAATACAAAAAAAAAGTTTAAAAGCATATATTTCTATTAGGTAAATATAAAAACAAATTGTAACGCATGTTATAAAAATTATAAATACATACAACACAAAGTGGATTGACAGTTTACTATGCCTATTTAAATAATTTGACTCCAATTACACATTTATAAGTAAAAAAATAAAACTAAATCCATACTTTAAAATCAAATATTAATATTTAGAAAAATAGCTTTTGTTGTGGATATCAATTTGTTATCTTAACATTGTAATTATGTAGTCTATTGATATTAGAAATTTTTCACTATTATACAGTTAAAGTTTTCTAGTTTTTTAAATAATAAATATCGCAAAAAATTATATTACATTCCAGTTGCAAAAATATCAAAAAAACGGGTTGACTTACGATTTTTGTTTTTTAGTGTCAGAAATTCAGTCTCGATATCTAAATAATCATTAGATCTTGCTAACAATAAATTACAGTTTCTTTGTTCTCAAGATAATACCCTATGGCAATGCCTAGGTTTTGACATCAAAGAAGATGAAAGTTTATTAGTACAAATAGTACTATCTTTTTTTTACAATCTATTCATTTTTTTATTTCTATATTTTTGAGACATAATTGTAAACAGCGATCTGTCATTTTTTTATTTGAGAATAGTAAATAGATTAAATCAAACATGTACAAAAAACGCTTAAAATCTTTTTAATTCCTGTTTTTTTAATATTTGTTTTACTTGTATAGAGTATTTTTAGATTTATATATATTTTTTAAACTTTAATTAAATACTATTTGAAGTCATGGTAAAATATTAAATTTCTTTTTGTTTTATAGTCAATTTACAAAATTATCGTAATTTTGATCAATATGCAGTAATCAGAATCTTAACTCTTGGAGGAATAAAAAAAAATAAGGTTTTTTTTTGCGAAATGACGGAAATTTCCGTCATGGCTAAAATGTTATTTTCTATTACCCCACGCACTGTAAAACAAGTCTATTG
>JAQFYM010002473.1:0-23411 GCA_034694785.1 Agrenia bidenticulata
ATCCTAATTCAATATGAATACGTATAAAAATGTGAGAATGCCACCCTAAAATAGATATAAAGTGCAGTGTAAATCAAATTGAACGGATATAAAAAAACAGACTAATTGGTAGTAAAATTTACTTTTGTTGTATTCTTGAGTAAAGCTTTGGTAAGAGAAAAAGTGATTTTCTTTCAAAGGTTACCCTAATAGTCGCTTTACAATATGAAAAGTATCTTAACTACGATGTACTCAATTATTTAAGATATTATTATTACTTTTTTATTGCCAATGTAATCTTTAGTTTGCTAAAACATCCAGTTAAAAATTTAGCCCAAACCTTATACAGAATCATCTTTAATATGCGCTGGAGAGCATTTAACTCTTTTAAATACGAACTTAGGTGTTTTTTCGCTAGCTAATTTTTAGACAGAGTAATATCTATACGTACCGAGATTTTTAACATAAACTAAATGTATATTTATATACAAATATGGGTTTGTGCAAAAAATGTCAAACATTTTTTTTAGTGTATTTACAGAATGGATTAGTCTTTCCACATCTTGCCATATGCAAAAAACAATAGAAAACGGCAGTTAAGCAGTAGGTAGGCACATTAAAATTATAATAATGAACAAAAAAGACCTTACTAAATTTTAATCTAATATCTTTTGTACTAGTTTTTTACGCCATATTTTTGTTATATCTAACCGCATGGTAGTTGTTATATTAGTACGATATTTGCGATTAACATAGCTTTGTAAAAAACAATTTTGACATTTAATAATTAGACCATTGTTTTTGATAAATATACACGAAGATAAAATTTTTATTGTTTATTTTTGCAAAATACATGCTATATATTGATAATATATTTGAAATAACCCTTATAACATAGTTTACTAAAAAACTTATTAATTCGCGATATTTTAAACATTTGTAAACAACCATCAAGGTGAACTTTTAATTATGTATATTTTTACAAGCTTTACTGATAGGCTTATAAGCATGTTGATTATATTAATTTTTTATTTATGTACCGAATAAAATATTTCTGTAAATACAAATGTAAGCATAACCAACAAAACCATTACACAGATATGTACTTAAATTACACATTTTTTTTGACGTCAATCTATTTTAAATATGCGGATTATGCTAAGTCAACCACAAAATAATTGTTTTTCCCATGTAGGAGCCATAAATTTTCAATCCTTTAATAAAGAGTATTTACGCAATACTATCCATGACGGTGATATATGAAATAATCCAAGTCTAGGCCATTTGTAACCTTCTGTGTATTAATACTTTTTTACAGTTTCAAAACATTTAGTATGCAAGCTGATACCATATACGAGTAATTGTATTATATTTCCGGTTGTAAAAAACAGGCTTTATACAATAAAAAGTGCATATTACAAAAATAGAGAATTTGCAGTAAATATATTCCCTCGAACTTACAATGTCATTTGTTTGGAATAATCTCGTTTATATGTCAATACATATTCTTAATTGGTAAAAACATATAAAACCGTACAAGGGATGCAAACATAAGTTCACACTCGTACGATTTTTTATAGTTGTAAATCGCGATAAAAGATCTATATAATACTTATTCACATACTATTGTTTTATCGTATAGTTAACATACTAAACCGCATATAACAATGCAGATGTTTGTAAAAAATGTAACAAACGATTTTAAGCATAAAAAAAGAGTTTTTTGTACACATAATCAGTGGCGTAGCCATATTTTTTTTAAATGGGGTTTATGCGCAGATAGATGACAAAAACAGTAATAACAAAAAAATATACATTTTTCTAAATTTTTAGCATAAAAATTTTTTAAAAAATGTTTTGCTCAAAATTTTAGCCCCTTATTTTAGACCCCCCATTAAAATTCAGGCGCAATAATTTTTTTGGCGGGATCCCCCCCATCCCTGGATACGCTACTGCAATCAATGCGACGGATCTGATTTTCAATGTATTACAAATACAAGAAAGATCAGTTTTCTTAGTTAAGACGTAAATATTAATCTTACGGTACTTTATTTTCGAATAATTGGTTATCAAACAAAAAAAAAACTCAAAAAGTTAGTGTATCTGGTTTTTTACTTTTCGGGAAATCTTTTATATCCCTTAAAAGTATCCACAGTTTTTTTAGTCATGCATAAAAAATATCATACAGTAATTACTGTTCTTAATAATGCGCGATCATCTTTAAAACAAAAATGCTTTTGACAAGGTAAATTCGTATATATGTTGCAGATCAACAGCATTGTCTTTTTAAAAAATATTAGGGGTTTATTATAAATCTGCTGGTATTATTTTTGTAGATCTTTTACTTATGGATTATTTGACGTTGTAAGTAATCAAAGTATGCGGCAATAGTATGCACCCATGCAGATTATTCGCAACTCAGTTTTATAAATCTTATAAATATACAATTTTGCCGCCAAATTTTTGTTAAAGATATATAATCATTAGAAAGGCAAACCTATAGAAAATAAATTGCCAATAATGTAAATTTAATGTGGAATACCTGCTTTTATACGCTTATATATATACAAAAGCAACCTTTTTGCAAAAACCACGAAATTTTTGATTTTTTTACGGTAACGAGAAATAATTAACTGTATAGATTTTTGTTGTTAGCAATTTTCATACTCCTAATGCTAATCTTCTTTTATAAAGCATAGTTTTTTTTGCTTCTGTACAATAATATATACTTTTGTCGATATCTTGTTTTTTTAAACATAAACATGATTTGGTCTTGGTAATTCTTCATATGTAAGCAAAATATCATATTAAAAGTGACTTATTTTATTGATATATAACTATGCGCGTGCAATATATGTTTGTTTTTTTGCTTGTATTTTTATAGAAACTGTTTTGCAACTTTTTATTTATATTTATGCGATATAAATTTACTGGCTATTAGTAATATATGAGGGATACCAATAGTAGCTGTGAATTTAGTTTGATATACCCGATTAAAAAGGTTTTCATATTGTACTACCTGCTTTATTACGATCAAGTTTGATATTTAACCGTATAATGAAAATCCGATAAATTTTATCGTAAGATACGTATATATTTTGATGTTTTATATACGCATAATTAGATTTATGACTGTAAAAAAGGCTTATTTTTTTTTTGGGCAAGAGATTCGTTTGTGCTACAAGTATCACAGAAAAAAAGATAAGTATATTTAAAAAGTATTGTTGCCGTAAAAAGTTTTATCTAACTCGGTGCAATCTCGGGTTCAAAATCCCACTTCACGCAACATTGCGAACATTCAATATTCTATGTTCATTTTATCAAATATAGTTTTTTACAACTTTTTAATTATTAGTGCTAGATTTACGCAAATGAAGCACAGCACACACTGTTACAGGCGCGTACCGAAGGAAAGGGGATGGGGGGTGTACTCCCTTCAGGTCGTTTTTTTTTTGCCTTTATTGAAGGGAGGTCTTTTTTGTGCAGAGATTTTTTCATTTAAAGAATCCATAAAAAAAATTATAAATACAATTTTTCCAAAAAAAATTAATAACTATAGAACATTGAAAAATAAGGTTGTAACGCCCATCTTTTACAAAAAACACTGAACACCCCCTGCCTCAAAAATTCCTGAATACGGTACTGTGCTGTTGCAATGTCGTTTAAATTTTCTACACTCAATTGACTTTTATGCAATTTATTCTCATTTTTTACAACATGTAACGACATTCTTAGTAGGTTCTATATTGCAGAGTTAGAGATGTTTTATAATATATTTATTTTTGTAAGCAAAATAAAGCATGCATACAAAAATATTTTGTTAAGTATGTCAAATCATATGTTTTTCTACCGAAAATAAATTTCAATCTAAATTAATTATTTAAATACACATTGTTTTGCTCTTCTGCAAGCAGGAGTACAGAAATGTTCCGTTTTACTATAACATGGGTAGCGACGAATGCATACGATATCTAAAAATTTCTTTTTTCTATCGTTATATCGATATTAATTTTTTCTCTGCATTGAGTTTATAAATAATCAGTCTTGTTTATAATTATGACTAAATGTTTTGTTTTAAATATGATGGCGTGCTCGTTCTGTGTAAAGACCGTTTTTAAAACACGAATTTTGTACAAAAAAGCTATCTCAGTGGGCTGGTGCACTTTGCGCCGAACACAGAAAAAAAACCCTAAACGCAAAACTTAACACAACATAATAGATATTACCGACAAATACATTTTTATGCACAGCTCCCCAAAAAATGAAACTAATAAAAAAAAACTTTAAACCAAAAAAACATCTAAACAAAAACAAAAAAAACCCTAAGACGCGCTGCTCGTTCTTATTAATTTTTTTGAAATGTAATAACGTGTAGTTTGATGTTGGAAATAGGGTAGGGTGAAGTAATAGTGTAAGGTAATACAAAAATAGGTTACGCCTATATGACAAAGGAAAGATAGATAACGGTATGTTCAACGAGTGTCGGATGATTGGCTATGTTTTGATTAGGGCAAGGCTAGTTTTTTTTTATAAAAATGAGGTTGCCAAAAAATAATAACTCGGCGCCCAATGCATAATGCACATATTTGTCATCTTCCTTACCCAGAACGTTTTTTTTTTTTTTTTGCCTATACGATGTTGTATCTTTTACTGTATTACGCATTTGTATATATTCCTCTTACTACGCGACATTTTTTGTATGTGTTTCGGGATTTTCTTTATTAATGCATTTTTCTTTGTCTTTTATCATTGTGTGCTTAGTTTTACAATTTCGACTTTTTTTGTGTTTGGCGAAAAAATAATATTCGTCGCAAATCTAGTCAAGCCCGTTTGCTAACAAAAAATTTACTGTCTATGCAAAATAAAACACTTTTGACTTCGTATACAACAGAATCAACAAATTTTTATAGTTAACAATATAAAAACAAAAATATAAAAAAACGCTGTTTGTAGAGAACGCTTTTCGGCTAAGAAAACGATGGTATTACCTTTTTTTGACGAATTTGTTGTTGCTACTAATTTTACAACAAAAAACTTGCACTTTTTGCAAAAAAAAAAGATAATATAGAAAACACAAAATTAGTTATCCGGCGTATCCAGAAAAAATAATATAATCAATTTTACTTATGTAAAAACGCAAGTATACCTCTTTTTTAGTAACTTTGAATATTTTTTAATTTATTGATCTAATACAGGGATCTTCATCTACCTCCATTTCAGCTTGTATTGTATTTTGGACCGCTGAAGTAAAAAATGGAGCACATTAGCAACCCGACCGATACAAATGATAACAACCCGTTTTACACTGATATAAATATAACGAGTGCTTCGGTTGACACGAGTATTGTAGTAAGCAACACAAAAAAACAAGGTTAAAGTACTAGAAGTTAGAACTTTGGTTTTTATTACAAAATCGTCACGCATTTACACACACCTGTCTGCATTTTATGCTTTAAGATATTTTATAACAGCTCAATGTGTGTTAATAAAATTACTAGGCATTAAATTTCACAACATGAAAGCAAAGGTTATCACCATGCTATTAGTTTTTTGTAACTAAAGCTACACAATTTTATTAATCAAATAAATTTGGAAAACATATTAGAAAAACAAAATGCCGCCCTTGACTTGCCTGAGTATGCGAAAATATAGTGTATGCTTTAATAAAAAATATGTGAGCTATAGTGCAACCTGGAGTTTTTTACACTATCAGTGAAAAAGTAGTCAAACCTGTCTTTATTAACTTTTTAAAAGACTTTTTGATTAATGATTCGCAGGTGCTAGAAAAGAAACTCCATTTTACAACTAATACTGTAAGTATAGCCAGTAGTATGTAGGGATCAAGTAGAAAGGTCAATTATGTGATAAGTTACTTAAAAGTGCATTATTACGTATACAACTCGATGAAAGTACTGACGTACTTTTAACAAGTCAACTTATTTGCTAAGATTGTTATCTTTATGAAGATTTCATTTTAGAAGATTTTTATTTATAAAAGAGTCTTCATTGAATGCTAAAGCTCATGACATATACAATATTATCGGTTCATATTTTAATAAAAATAATATCTCCTTAGAAAAATGCCATGGAATATGCACAGATGGTGCAAAAGTAATGATGGGGTGCAAAAGTGGCGTTGTCATGAGACTGAAGGATTATAGCGCAATTTAACCTACCACCATTGTATAATTAACAGTTTTATGCTATTTACATGTTATAAAACCTTTTTTTGAGTCAGATTTTACTGAATTTTATGCTTTGAGAAATTATGTTAGAAAAGCCCGCAAAAAAACCGATTATAATTTACAATAGAAAAACAATTTCATGTTGATGAAAACAGAGCCCTATTTTACTACGATCGTGTTCGTTGGCTATTAAAGGGACAAGCCCTCGAAATATTCAGCAATAGAAAAAATTCCCTCCATCAATTTTTTGTTGAAATAGGCCGCACTACATACAGTGAAACTCTTGAAAGTACTGACTGACTAAGTAAAATTGTTTCTCATATTGATATATAAAATATATTTAATAGTGTTTACACAAGCATTCAAGGTGAGTATAGGGTTCAAATACCTTGTTTGTCAGCTTTAAGGATATCAATCGCAACTTAATTAACATTATTTGTGAGGATGGGTAAATAATTTTACCCTATTACCAAGATTAAGTGCAAACGAAAGCACGTAAAACTAGAAGATGAAATAGTTGCTTTTTTAGGGAATGCTTAATATTGTATGAACATCGATTTGAAGAATTACTATAAGCGGACTATTTATGGATCGAATGCCCGTTCATAAATTACATAGCCACTTTTTTCATTTTTATTTGCAAAACAAGCCATAGAACTCTTACAGAAAAAATGTTATCGGGAGGCGAGAAAGATTTTTCTATAAAATGAATTGCTCGATTTTTGGGTTAAAATAAAAAGCAATTACCCCGCAATAGCGGCAATAGCAATATTTGATCATATAGATTTTGCGACATTATATATGTGTGAATCTGGCTTTTCTTTATTGAATACAATTAAAAGTGAGAAAAGAAGTAAAATGAAATATTTATCAGATGAAATACGTATTTGATCATTCATAACGCGCCTAAATATATTGCCAATGGTGAACAGGAAGTAATAATTTAAAATGCTGTATAATTTGAATTTATAAACCATTCTATAATTCATTTATTTATGTTTATTATATCTTTCTCCTACCTTTACATTTTAACTTTATCTCGTACTTGTTATATTTCTTTTTCGTCAAACAAGTATCTTAAGGTACCTAATCATCTCTGGATATTAATGCGCAATTACATAAACATATCTCCTTCAATATGTGTCAAAATACATCGTTCTTCTAACAGCAAACAATATACCCTACTCCATATATACATCTCGTACTAATAAATTTTTATGCATCGACAGCTGTTCATCAATTTTTATCAGCTTAGTGATTTCTTGTAATGTGCCGACTTCCATTATTCTGGTTTATTTGGGGCTCCAAAAAAAAAATAAAGAATTTGAAGAACTCTGATCTAATATACAACAACCCTTTTTTTAATTTTCTATCAACTAAAATTTGTCCATTTTTAACAGAATAGAAAAGTTATGAACATCAAAAATTATTATAAAGAAAATTTTGACGAAATATTGTCCGGGAAAATGATTAAAATTAAAAATATATATCAAAAATAATTTTGAAAATATATTCTGTCAAAATCGATATTATAAATAAAAAAATATTAGCAAACATATTCAAATTTAAAATAAAAAAAATATTTTAAACATGTCCAAACAAATATATATAATTTTTGCAAACATTTTATCAAAAATAATTTTCAATTTGAATAAAATCATTTTTATGATCTGATCAAAAAAAATCCGGACACGCCTTTAGTCATAATTTTTTTTTTATTTTCGGGGTTTTTATAAGGCGTAAAAGTATATTTCAGACACTACAAAGGTCAAAAATTAGCAAAGCAACGCCCGATTTCAAAAAATAAGCAAAAGAAAATCTTTTTTGGTTAAAAAATCTTTATGCATAATAATGTATGACCACTTGTAAATTGACAATTTTTGTAGCCCAAAATTGGCAGCTGTAAATTTTTACTATAGTATACATATACTGTAATTGGCGTTTTTCTTTTCCCCCTGAATCTTAGCCTGATATCGTTAATTTTTTTTCAAAACAATACAGCGTCGACCAAATCTTGTAAACATTTTTAACAAATGCGTTTACTTAGTCATAAAAACAGGTTTAATGTTGATAAAGAAACTTCTGATTCGAAAAATCTTAAATCATGGAAATTCGATTTTTGATAATGCTGATTTTTAACAATGCTGATTTTTAGAAAATCTAATTTTTAAAAATCCCGGATTTTGGAAATACTGGTTTTGGAAATCTCGATTTTTGGAAATCATGATTTTTGAAAAAATGATTGTGGGGTCATTTATTTATTATTCCTGTCCCATTTTATATATCCTTTACATACTACTATTAAATTAAACCTTTCTTAATGTCACCAGAGTCATCAAACTCAAGCAAACCTATTAGTTTTACGCACGGGCCGACAAGTGGGTACCGAACACTGATACCTTGAAATCCTGATTTGTGGAAAACCTGATTTTTTAAAATCCTAATTTATAAAAATACTGATACTTGGAAATCCTGATTTTTGGAAATCCTGATTTTGCAAATCCTAATTATAGAAATCCTGAAATTAGGAAGTTTGAAAATTAAAACGAAAAAATGCAGATATAAAATCCTAATTTGAGGAAATCATGATTTTAGGAAATATTGATTATCGTTTTTTCATTGATTTTTTTATATCCTTAATTTGGGCTGAGCGTGAACTTGCTTATACGCTTTAAATCTATGGTATGCTTAGCTGGCCAAGAGTGTATTTATAGAACCCGTTTTAGAAAAGTATAACATGAGCAAATATTAAAGTCGTTTTTGAAAAGACATAATAATATAAAAGCTTAATATTTTTCTTAGTTTTTCTTAGTTTTCTAAATTTTTGTTTTATATTAAACTTGAACCATTCCCTTACCTATTCTAGACCTTTTCCTGCTGTGAGATCCTGTACATGTACCTGTAATTAGCTGTGCAATGACGTTATTTTTTGCAAGTGCGTTGTCTTTTAAGGGTATACTTTTTTCGGTAGTATTTAACGCCGGGAAGTCTGTTTTACCTCTATTCGCAAATTGAAAAGACCAAAAATATGTATACCTATCGCTCAAAAAACAACAAAAACTTAGTACAGTAAACTGTATATTCTAACATAAATTTTTATATAACAGTAATTTCCAAATTAGTATTTCTTTTCGAATAGTATACAGAATTTAAAAGCAAAAGAAAAACTGAAAAAACATATATGTGGATTTCCTAAAATAATAAACTTTATTTTTACATGATTATCTACAAATTAGAAGTTTCTTTTAATGTTTTTTTTTCTTTCAAAAATTTAGGATTTTGAAAATTGGGATTTCCAAAAATCAGGATTTTTAAATTATGGGATTTTTAAATATCAGGATTTTTACATATCAGGATTTGTAAATACCAGGATTTTCGGATATCAATCCTGTCTAAAATTAGATCACCACGTTAAAAAGCAAACTGTAGACGTTTTGCACCATTTTTTGTTTGTACAATTTGTGTGCCAAAACAGTTTAACAGAATAAAATAAAAGCATAATATGTATTTTATTGCTCTATACTTTTTTTATAGTATCATGTAATTAAATGCTTGTTATGCAGTTTTAAAGACGTTATAGTTTTGTTTTGATATTACACAGCAGTATAGATTACGACAAAAAACAAGGTAAGTATGTTACAGGCAAAGTGGTACTCCTGCCGATTTACCTCGCGCATATAATTTGCACATTGAATCTTTTTGGCGGTCAATGTAGTTATAGAATATTTGATAAACACTTTACCATTGCCTAGGTAAAGCTTAAAGGGCTAAAAATATATACTCAAATTTACATATTTATCTTTTAAGAATATATTTGTAACTTTACATGGTTTTTGCACACTGTACTATATATATATTGTCTATTTCTAATAAGCTTTTATGCTCGACAACTTACTTTAAGTATAAAAAAATGTATAAAGGATTTATAGATAGTATATTGAAACCTAACTGATCCCTACTGCAAATGGTTTTTTAAAATAGAGCATAATAATGATGCCGAAAACATCCGTCAATGATATCAAATAAATATATTGTTTTATGAGCAACTACAAATAAAAGCAAAACCATAAATAAAAAAGTTATTTCCAGCAAATTAGCACTACCATAAATAACTATATTACCAAATTTAAATACTTAAGACATGACCAAAATAAACGCGGACTTGCAGTGTTGATATAAATAACAAATAACAGTAGTATATAATGTACAAGCTTAAGTATGACCTTGGATTTCATGGCGAAAAAACACTATACCTAATGTTCTACAAGCAAATACGTAGTTTATGATATAGTATTAGGGTACTGCCATTTTGGTTACCGGTAAGTTACTAAACGGTAGGGTACCGGTAATGTACTTTGCGATTTTCGATGGTTACCGTTTAGTTTTTTTGTAGCATTTTTTTACTGAGGATAAGATCAAGCACTATGACATAAAGACAAATCATAAAAAATTACAAACCAAAAATGAGAACTTGAACGTAAAAATCTTTTAAATAAAAATTACGCGTAAACTAAAACCACTTCGGTGAGTTCGAAATCACATAATGCGGTTCCTTTGTACATGCAATACGGCAAAGAAGGTTATTATTGCATTATTGTAAATATGGCGACAAATTCGAAAAAATGCTAGATAAAAAATAAAAACATATACTGTTTTGTAATCAAAGTTGTATCAAAATATAGTACCCTTCCGAAATACTTTTTTGTGTTACTAAAACAAACACATTTTATATTTAAAAATGCCGCGCACAAAAAAACAAATTTTTAAAGTGGGTTTATTATAACTTTATATGATGATTCCTGAAAAGGTTTTAATTTTCACCTTATAATACGGGTATAATTATTATTACAGAACACAACAAGGTCTTTTTCTGATATACTTCGTAATCTCTTTGCTGAAGGTCTAATAGTTTATTTTACCCCTTTTCTAATGCTATACATTGTTTTCATCCTGTGGCATACAAAGTTTACAAAAAACGCAGTTTAGTGCGTTTATTTGTCTTTTCTTAAGGAAGTTTACAAATACTTAAAGTCGCAATTATTATCAATATTTGTATTTTTAGGTTATAAATCATATGCATTAATATTAGAATATATACGCATTTTCTTTTTTTTTTTGCTTTTTGATATGAATAAAAGTGATTTTGTTACCTTTTATACCTGGATTTACACATGGGTTCCTCTAGAAAATAAATTCTGAAATCGTGTATTTTGTTTTCCTTAAAGAATTATCGTAATAAGGTGGTATATTTTACACCATGTCATTACATCGGGAAAAAAAATACCCATGAGATTTATCGCAAAAATATTTGTATTTTGAAAAAATTTAACTCGTGTTTTTATATTTCCTTAAGATACAAAAGATATAATAAAATCCTCGGGTTTTACACAGATATCCTTAAGGGAAAACAAATACACGCCTTAAATGTTTATAAATCAATGATTAAAGTAGTATGTAAATGGTACATCATCTAATAAAATTTATTGCAATCCTAAATTTACATCATAAGATAAAATAAATTACTACAAGTAAGATAAAAACACAAAGTTTAGCAATATTCATTTATTGACTACAAAAAATATATTGTAAAGAAAGCTTTGTGATAAACATCATCGTGCAATAAATAATAATTTTTCCGTGTATTATTGTTGCATTTTATCATAAAAAATGTATTTCTTAGATATTGTTTTTTTGCCAAAAAAACCATTAATTATACTATGAACTACATTTCATGCTTTATATTTTAAAAGCGAATTCTTACGTAAAATTACAAAGCCCCTCTATCAGTTTTTTTGAGATTGTTATAGAATTTTCTACATTTTTTTTACGTTGTCCGGCATTTTGTAGTATAAAAAGATATATATTCTTTTGCTGATTAAAAAGCATAAAGTTTTCATATACTCTTGAGCCCACTACTAAAGACACCCCGTAAACTTTGTCATTTTGTCGGGCTGTTACACTATGAAAAGTCTGTTACCCCTACCACAAAAATTAGTACAAGATATAATTAAAGATAAAAATTGACAATGAATGTATAAAACACTTCTTATTTAAAATAACAGTATTTAAGAAGAGTCTATCTTTTTATGTTTTTTGCCTGTTTATCACAATTATATAAATAAAATCTTTCGTAGATTAATAATATCACAGCAACAGTCATTAACGTTTATTTTGTAGAAAAAATCCTTTGTATGTTTCATTTTTTTCTTACTAATTTCTCAAGGGAGTATCAGAATTATAAAAATAGTTTTATTTTAAAAGAATCAACATCTTTCATGCTATAGAAAACGAAAATTACATAAAATATATATTTTGGATATAGTTTTGTAATTTTATCCGATGTTTTTAAAATCTAAAAAAAAATTGTTTTTTACTTACCGCTTACCGGTAAATTACCGTTTAGTAACCGGGTACATAGTAACCACTTTTACAACTTACCGGTAACTGACGAACCCTAGTCACAAGTGATAAAAAGACAGATTAATGTTACATAAAAATAATATTACTGACTTTAGACGTATTCTCAACAAAAAAAGTTTTAACGTGCGTTAAGTATAAAAAAAATGCTATACGAGGCTGCACTTGCTATTTAATGACTAAAAACTTTTTAATTCAACAGAATCGAATAAAAAATATTGTAAAATTTTAAAATACTTAAAAGAGTATTTTTCGTGCAAAAGCGATGAACAGCGTGTTATTTCCTGTTTTATTTATTTTTAAAGTGTGTACAGTTTAATTCTAAAGTAAATTTCTCTTTTAATTTACTTTTTTGAACATTGGTCATAAAGAATGTTCAAGATAAAAAAAAATATTGTCTTATGCGAGCAAATATATTGTTAAAAGTCTTTTGGCTTATTAAACTGTTTGGTAAGACAAAATTACCATATAGATTTGCTATTTTCATGTCATTCGTGTCAAATATAGATCTATTTTTATACAGAAGAGGATGCCAGATATTAAAAATAATTAGAAAATGTGGTTAAAATTCGTGCATAAAAAAAATTTACAAGACTTAAGTCAACATAACTACGCATATTAGGGGGTATCCGTGTCTAAACGTGCTTCCGTTTTGTTTTAAAATATTCTTCCGAGGATTTTAAGAACCCGCATAATGTTACAAAAGAATACGATATTAGATTTTTAGTGCAAAGTTAAACCGCTAGAGCAATTTTTTTTTGTGTAAATACACAAAAACATTGTCGCTATAAATAATATATAAATAATAAAAGCGTAGAACTCCATTATGGGTCAATGTTTAGTTTTTACTATTATACGTTTTCATTTTTGGTATCCCTGGTTCGCCCTAGTGATCAAAAAAATAAGAATTCTGCATACAGGTATCTACATCTATCTATTTTTTTTTCTAGATTAAGTGGTTGTGGTTTTTACCGAGTATGCACTAAATAATCTTTTTTTTTTTGCAAACGTTGCCTCAAAACGCTAAAAATTAGTGATTAACCTTTATAGTTTTTTTTTGAATTTATATCATGGAAGATAGTTAAAGAGAAAAGAGAAAGTAAACTCGCCAGCAGGCACGTTTTTGGTTTACACGTTTTTATTTCCTATAAACCAGGAAAGTTTACCAAAGAAGAAAAGGTTAATATATAGTGATTAAATCTTGGGAAGATTAAGCGCTCTGTGTGACATTGAGCGTATAAGGGTAACGCATAGAAAAAGGTGAGACATATACTAAAAAAAATTATTAAAAAAAACTGCATGATTAAAAGTGTCTGCATTTAGGGCAAACTGTTATGTTTATCAGCTAAGTCGCGTATTATATCAACAGCCCAGGAATGAGTTGTCACTACAACTATTTCTGAAAAAAAAAAAACTTAACACTACATTTTTGTTTAGTTTACCTCTGTATTTCGTAAATAGATATAGAATAGTTTTGGCACTTTTAAAATTTGATTTTTAATACTAAAGTATATAAAAAAGCATTGTATGTAACGCAGTTTAACCCTTTTTTAAATAATTAACGTATATTTGATTTTGCTTTTTGGTCTTTTAATTTTATTTACGTTATGGCCGCCTAAAGGTTCTTTTTTCTCTTTTGCAAGTTTTCACGCATTTTTTTTGTCATACAAGGCGAGTAAGATACCACCCCGTGGTTTTTTTAACAATCTTAACGAAAAAGTTATTTTTTTCTTCATAGACAAAAGCATTCGACACGAATATTTTTGATCATTAACGTTTTTTGTTTTTTATACATCCTTGACGTCCGAAATGATTACAAAAAAAATTTTAAGCAAATCCAAAAGGTAATTATGAAATGCAATTCCTTTCAACTCGCTATATTTTGATTTTTGAATTTTTGCCGCTTCGGGTTTTCTAGAGGTAATTTTATCCTTATGAATAATTACAAAAATCTTTGCAAAAAAATCTCAAAAAAATATAAATAGTATAATTTGGCACATATATGCGTGGTTCTTTTTGATTAGTAGAACGTTTCTAGACAGGTGAACAAGTTTTTTTCGTCAAAAAAACTACACAAAAAGTTATCATCCCTGCCATTAAAATACCCCGTTTTTTTTTACGCGTATATGCATATAAAATTCCAAGTATGCTGTAAATTTGCACATATGCGTTCGTAAAGTGTCTTTTTTTTTACGCATATGAAATGATTTAAAGAAAAAATGAGTTTAAGTAAGAGTATGTAGAGCAGTAATAAAATCTAAACATGCAATTTTGCTGTATATTTTCTGTATTTTATACTTTTTTATGACCATAAACTATCTTAGAAATTATAAATAACTGTATAGATGTATTTTCACGAACCAGTACGTTTTTTTAATGTTTTCTTATTCTGTACAATCAATTACTATACGAACGTAAATTGAAACTTGATTTTAATTTATTTTGTAGCATTATATACTAAAGGTGCTCTTTATATATCTTTCTATATCAATCTGTACTTTACATATCTATTAATTGGGCACTGTCTATGCATCTTATACTGTAAAATACAAGTGGAAAATTACATAAAACTGCTTAGGTCATTGTTTGCATTATCATTGTAGTTTTTTTTGAGGTTGCGCTTTATAAACAAATAAAAAAAATGCGTATTTTTTACACAAAACGCATTTAAAAAGTAAAAAAAAAAATTAATTTGGAAAAAAGGGTTGCGTGTCAAACTATCAAACAATTATTTTAGCAGAACAATTTTTTTTGTGATTTTTTGCAGAACATAAAAATATATATAATTAATAGCCATACTTTGTGTGTATGCATGTATTTTTAAAAAGTGGTAGTATAAAAGATACCAGTTCCAAAAAAAAATTTGTTGTTTTTTCGTAAATTAAATCACAAGTAATTTCAGTAGATAAAAAAATAACATAAAAAGAAAGAATAAAATATATAAGTATATTTTAACGAATCAAATGATTTTTTAGCCGTTTAAAATAGACTCTAGTAATTTTAAATACAGAATATATACAGCAGTTTTGCAACGGTTTTTCATAGTTAAATATACTAAAAGCAAGGTAAAGTTGCATAAAAAGCAGAAGCATTCACAGGTAAAAAATAGTTTTTGTTTAGACAGTATATACGCTACGAAATGGTTAGATAGCTTTATATGTACAAGAAATGACATATTATAAATGTTCATATATTCACAAATTAGCAAAGTCTTCTCTCGTGTGTAAACGGCAAACTAATTCGATAACAATACCCAAAATGTTTTAAACTAACCGGCTAGATACAAAAACGCAAAGTAATTTTTTCTACGTATACAAAATGCAATAACATAGCATAAATTACATGTGTTGTTATCTTATACTTGTTTATTATATAATTTTGTTTTTTAGTATAAATTTTTTATAATGGAGCATACAACTAAAATAACGTCAATAAAAAATGCAACAATTAATTTCTTTTGTGTTTATTGTGTCTTCTATTGTTTGTTTCTTGACATGTAAATATGGCTTATAGTTTTTTGTTTTGCTTTATCTTAAAAAATAATTATTACAGGCTGTGGTAAAAATCCAGAAGTAATTCTGTGGCTGTAAGATAGGAGCAATAAAAAATCTGCGTAAAAAATATCGTGTGATTTTTTTGTGTCTAAAGAGCTTATTTATTTGTAAATATATTTTAAAGATAACGTGAAAGCTTCTCTTTAAGTCTTGTGAGGTATAAAATATACTATAGAGCCAATAATTTGTGTAAGTAAAATAAAAAAATTATTGCTTTACTTGAAATCAAAAATTATGTGCAAATATTTTTTATGGAGTTTTTAAAAAAGGTTGTTTTTACCATAATAAAAAGCATGACCAAACCAGCTCTGACGTCACTTGAAGTAAAGCTAATTAATACCATGACATGTAAATATTGTGTTCTTTTGCAATGTTAAATGTTTTTTGTTGTACATTTTGCCTATAATTAACAATACATTGTGAAATTTAATACCATTTTATAGAAACATGTTTTTTTAAAAACAGAAAAAGTTTAAAAACAGAGACAAAAGATTAAAATATTAACAAAAAAAAAATTAAAAAAACAAACATCAAAAAAAAAATTAAAAAAACAAACATCAAAAAAAAAACACGAACTTCCTTTCTTATTATTGCTTTGTTGAAACTTTAGGCAAAAGTTAGCATTCGTACCGATTTATGTTAAAAAAAAGTAATTAAAATTTTTCGCACAAATTTTGCGCCTATTCGTAGACTTTTAAGATAGTTATGTCGAAAGAAAATTATGTAAAAAAAACGAAAACCGAGTATTTATTTTTTACCATGTAAAAAAAATTGTACTTGTATCATACAACATTTTTTTACGTATTTAAACGTTTTAAAACAACACAGTCGTTGTATGAGTGCTAAAAAAAAAGAATGAGAAGCAGAATGTTAGCTTGTGTATTCAGGTCGTTTTTTCGTCTGATAATGGTTGAAAATGCATAATAAAGAAAACCGAAAGGTTAATCGTTTATACTAATTACAAAGCAAACTTATGTTTTCTTTGAAATGTTCTTTTTTTTTTAATCTGAATAGAATCCCAGAATTTATCATGAATCAATCAAAATAAGAAGCAAACACTAGGTTAATTTACTAGTGGTGTCTATGAAAAACTTAAAGTATACGCATGTTGTAGGTTTTATCTTCTTAAACGTTGCTAATTTTTGCAAAGTTTATCAATGTACAGAACAGACTATACAAAGTCAATATAAAAAGGTCTAAAGCAACATTATCCAGCTTTTAATGATTCGGTTTTTCACGAAAAAACAACAAAAAATATACGTTCGACTAAATTTTTTGTAGATAATTTAGGTAAGCTTGTAAACGAACGGCATAAAAATCTATTGTTAATATTACAAAATTGCAATTTAAACGTTTGCAAAACCTCAAAAAACCTTAGGACCCTAGAAAAAGACAATATTTTAATGCATGTGTCAAATATGGTGTATGATATTTTCTGAAATGCAACTTGCAGGAGCTTTACTGGTAGGCGTTTTTGATATGTTTTGAAATTTTGTGTACGCAAACTAAACGTAAAGTAAAGATTCTAATTATAGAATCTGACTAAAAAATTTTTATAAGACGTACAAAAAATGCTATAGAAAAACTTACGATAAACACATTTTGTTATATATGTCATTGTCCTGTAAATTTAGCGAATTACAACTATTCTTTGTTTTTGCAACGTTTATATTTTACATTTTTTTGTACTAAAAAAGAATAAAAAATTTTTTTTTTCAATTATATGACTTTTTTTATTGTTTCAAGTAAATTGCAAGTAACGTGTAACAATACAAAAATATATACACCTGTCTTTAAAATCAAGCACAGCAAAAAGGAAACAAATTGTAGATGACTTTTCGCCATTATTTCTATTTAATCTAGATTTTATGTTATATTGCGTAAGTAAACGCCTTCTTATACATATGGTAACCATGTAGTTATCAATTTTTTGTAAACTATACTTTCTTTCATATTTAAAAACAAACTAACTGGTGAAAGCGAAAAATATATAATTTTACTAAACGATACTTTTTTATATCATATTAAAAATTACAATAAAAAAATAAATTTACAGCAAAATTGCTGTTAAAAATTTAAATAAATTGCACTATCAACTAAAAACAGCAACAGGATTTATCAAAAAAGCTATTTTTTTTTGTATATATTTTGTTAGAAACATTAAATTTTAAATAAAAATCGTATTTTATATATACACCAAAATCACGTTTTTGTTAAAAAAAGGCAAATAAACTGGTTTACAAATGTATACTTATTTTCCTAAACATCTTTTGAATGGCTCATATTTAAGTCCTCTTTTTGCGAGTTTTTGCTGTTTTATATAAGTAAGAATATAATAAATAAAGTTACAGGTGAGAAAAAGCTTCTTTTATACCAATATCATATATTAAGCTTGTCGAAAAAACACAACATAAAAAACTTTTGTATCATCCAAAAAGTTAAACTGTTTTTTTACAAATGAAACCAAAAAACATGCAGAAAAAAAAGATATCTTGTAAGAAAAAGGATATTAAAAGTTTATCGCAGGTCATAACTTAACGTAAAAAGTTATTTTTTTTTGTTAAAATCTATTTCAACATTTTAAAACAAAACTGCTAGAAAAAAAATAATTAAAACAATAGAAACATAAATAATGCACATCAAATGCATTTTTTGCATATTTTATTTATGCTCATGACAGGCAAAAAGAAAAAATAAATATTGCGGTAATTTTATAAAACAATTTTTTTACATTAGGTGTACTAAGTAAAAAGAAGTTATTGCAGTATTGTCTAGCACACAGTTTACAACCAAACTTTCGATGTATTACATTATAAAAAATGTTTTACCACTGAATTACAATATATGCTACTAATATTTTTCGGGTGTTCTTTTTTTTGTAAGTTATGCAAATACATTATATTTTTTTGCTATAGTTTTTTGTTGGGGACTAACAACGAACTTGCTTTGCATACAACCGTAAACCATGAATTATTTTTTAGTAATGTTTAAACGTTTTTTTTGTGCATATAAGCAGATTTTTAAAATTTATGATCAATTACATGCACATATGTCAGCAGTTTTACTTTTTTTTAGCATTGCTATTTTACGGAAAGAAACACAAGCCGAAAAACGAAAAACTGTTACTGCAAAAATGTAAAAATTACTACATATAAAAACGTTTAACCCACATGAACATCTTTTTGTGTGGTGAAAGCTTTCTAGTACTGTTTCTGGATTTTTTGTGTATTATGCAACAATTATTTTGCATTTTCTGCATTAAGGCACTCTTATCTTGACGCTGAATACTACGAACAATGCGCTATTGACCACATGCAAGAAAAAATATAATATAACCCAATAGAAATGGTACATGTATGATAATACTCCTACTTTAATGTGCAAAAAAAAACAGCAACTTAAATAGCAATAATTTTTTTTGTCTTTTATGCCACAATTGTTAATTAATCATCTTTTTATATATAATTCTAACGTAATCTAGATTTTATACATTTACTTTTTTAGTTGCCGTGAAGTAAAATTTTAAACAAATATGATCAACTATGGCGTGCATCTTCTTTTTACTCACTTGAATACTTAATGACACATTTTTATTAAGTTTTGCAGACTAAATAACAGCGAAAAATATATTTATAAAAATACAAGAACAGTATTTTTTCTGCTGTTATTTTATAACATAGATAGACTCTGCATACAATGCAAGGCTGCATTTTTATGTAAAAAAACGTAAAGCGTAATATTTTTTTTTTTAAGTGCAATATTTTGACAAAATTAAAATGTTTTTACCCTTAAAATAATTTGTATTTATTTGCCAAATATCGATTTACTTTGTTAAAAATTTTGTTTTTTATCTTACTTTTTTATTTTTTTTTCTATGACAGTTTTTTTTAAACGCAAAATTTAAACATCCCGTCAACATAATTTCTTTGCCATTAGCAAAAGTCATTTGTTTCTTTGTTGGTAGTCAAGTTGTTTTACCGGCTGTTTAATTATATACTTGCTGGGCAAATTCTATAGATTGATACTTCAATGCTCTTATTTAGAATCTTAACTATCGATAAATAACAGTAATAGTTTTTTTAGGCTTGAACTTACTACATAAGGCATTTTTATTAGTTTTCATATAGCATTGAGCTACTAGTAACATTTTTTTGGCATTTAAATGTTTATTTAAAACAATTTCTTTGCAGTTTACTATTTGTTTTATGTTTGAAAATTTAATATAAAAAATGGCTTTGGATCTGCGTTTTAATTTCGGAGTTATTATTTTTTCACGTATTTTTTAGCCCACTTTTTTTACTCTATTAATTGAAAATTATTAGATATCAGTATTGCAATTTTATGCATAACTAACAAAACTGTACTAGAGGCATGCATAGTATTATTTCATCAATTTTTTGCAAACATAGCGCATTTTTTGTATTTTAAATTACAATATATTTTGAGCCAAAAGTAGTTTCAATTTTTTTAAAGTATATTGTGCATGATAAAATGAAATCAGGTTGTATTTTGCAAACATTTATACATGAAATTGCTGCAAAGATAAGAAACTTCTATTGGAATAACAAAAAAAATTTGAATCAGAATATTTATGTTCAGTTTAAATCTGTATTTTTTTTTTATATTGAACATAAATTGTATACGTGATATGCAATCATTTACACGTATTTTTCTATTGATAAAAGATTCGAAAATGCTTGACGCCAAATACCACTATATTAAAAAAGTTATTTGCAAAAAAAAAGTTATTTTTTGTATATAGAAATTTGTGTTTTTTTTACAGTATAAAAGACCAGTTTCTCTTTTTTTTTATGTAAACAAAAGTATACATTCAAATATATAAAAGTTAGCAAACCTTTGCTTTTCAGCTGCATGCATTTTTTATTTGTAAATCATGTGCATACAAAAAAATTGCCATATCTTGTAAACTTATACCCGAATTCATGTTATTATACAAATACTACTCTTTTATAAAAATACCCACATATTGTAAAAGTTTCCGCTGGTCAATAAGTTTTCCATGTACCATGTTTACTTTATTTTCCTGTCTTAGAATTCAAGCCGTATATAAAAGTAACCAGGACAATAAAAATTGAAATAAGCTTGCTCCCGAAAGTCACTACATTTCTATATAATAGTTGTTAAACTTCCATGCAAAATTTTTTTAAGCTTGATTTTGCTTTTTTTTTGTACAAAAAAAATTTAAACATATATGCTAGGTATATTGCATTCAAGAAATTTTATTTTTATATTAAAACCATGTCAAACACTCACAAAAAAACATGCCAATTAACAAACAAAATATTATTGTTTTTTTTCTACGTGACACATATACGAAATTTATAATGGTAAGCAAAGTTTTGAATGTTTTACACTATATTAAATTTTGTGTAAGCTTAAAAAGAATTTAAAATTTTACAAAAAAATTAATTATTTTGGCGGTTATAGTTATTTTTTGTGCGTATTTTCTAATTAGATATAATTTTACCCGCAGATTATTTTTTGTTGTTATAAAAAACTTATTATATAATTTTAAAATACTAAAAAAATTGTATTTAAAAAATGTATAGCAGACCGTCTATACAAATTTCAAGTTTAGTCATAGATTTAATTACAAAAAAAGATAGGAAGACAAAAATAAAATACAAAAATAGAAAAACAAAAAATAATACAAAGTATATAAAAAAAAGAAATAATAAAAATAGTAAATAAAAAAAACATAAGTTTTTATGTTTTATTTTGAAAAAGTGGAAAATTTGAGCTTTTTTTTCGCCATGGCACCGATAGAAAAAAATGTAGTTCATACGATAAAAGACATTAAAATCAATTTAGTTACCGTAGAAAAAAAATTACAAAGCCATCTTATCGAAAAAAAATACTATACATAAAATACCATTTTTTAGAAACAAGCATTTTTCTTGTTAAATCTGCAATTTTTTAAAAGTTGAAAAAGAAAAAAACTAAAAACTATTTAATTGTTGCAACATTAATCATAATCAGGGCCTCCGAAGAGGACGGGGGGCAGGGATTTTTTCCCCGGGCACCGCTTATAAGGGGCCCCCATTTTACAAATTTAACAAAAAAAATTATAATATAAATAATATTTTTATCTTACGCTATAATGATTTAATGTGACATTTTTTAAATATGCATATTTTTTGATTTTTTAACTATGTATTTGTTAAGGTAGAATGTGAGGCCCCTTCTGTCATTAACCAATAATTATGAGAACTTAGAAATAGCGTGCTCTTGACACATAAGAAAACCAACACATCAAGTGTACTTTTGCTTTAGAATATAATTTTTTGATATAAAATTGTATGTTTTTTTTTTTTACATATTGTCGTTTGATAAGTCAATGATAAGGCTTTTTAAAATACCGAATTACAAACATTTACGCTTAACAAGAATAAAACTGCCCTATTTGAAATGATGATTATATCAGTTAATATTAAAGGGTCGACGCGTTCAGTACTGACCGTGAAAAAGAAATGTACTTAAAATATATAAAAAACAAGGCACAGATTCAAAATAAAGCACACAAGTTACTTAACAACGTTGTGTAACATAGTAAACGATCTGTGTAATACGATAGAATATTAAAAAATTGTCTATTAGAAAAACTGTGGACGTAACGCATCTAATATGCTTTTTTTGCATTGCACAACTTTTTTTTTGACATAGTGTTGTGGAATAGTATCCTTTCTACTGTGCTTGTTGGAAAAAGTATAAATATATTTTTTTTACATATAGTTTAGATGTCACTTAGCTAAGATGAGTCAAAAAGGCAGCTTAAATATTATACAACTTCTTTAAAATTTTAGATAGCGTTTAAACACAAATAAAACCAAGGAAATTCATTGGCGTCAGATAACGTGTCAAAAAGCTGCATTGCTTTATCCCGCCTCAATTTTTGCATTTTTTTGCGGTTGATTAAAGTTAGATGTATTTTTGCCCCTATAAGTATTTCAAAAAACAACCTTAAAAAATATTCAATAGCAGGAAAGAGTTTTTTTTTGTTATTTAAAGCGAATTTTAATTTTTTGCCATCTCCCGTCAAAAAATTAAACCTGACGCCTAGTGGCGTAACCAGGGGGGCAAAGGGGGCGAATGCCCCCCCAGAAAAACTCACGCCTGACTTAAGGGGGGTCCTTTTTTGGGGCGTATAAAACCCCCGAAAATCATACTTTTTAAAAATTTGTATTTTTTAAATTTATTTAGAATTTTTATATAAAAAACAAAAAAATATTTTTTTGTTGTTTTAGCTCATTTTTTT
>JAQFYM010002474.1:0-23404 GCA_034694785.1 Agrenia bidenticulata
GATGTTTTTTATATTTTTTTGTAGTTTTTCACTGGCATAAAAGCGTCAATATTGGTATATTTCTAAACTATGCAAATTTTTCGTTTTTTTTAAATTAAAAAAATAATGCCCTGGAAATACAAAAAAAGGCAGTGTTAACGCGTTAAAAAGTTTTACATACGAAAAGAATAGCATTAATAGTAAACAGGCAGCAAGTTATGCATCAATACCGGTTTTTGTTTTATATACGAATCAGTTTGAGGGTGCGATCGACATTATCGCCTTTGTATTTTTTTGTTTTGTTTTTTCATAATTCAACCGTGCATATTTGGCTAATCAAAAATCTGGCAAATAATTGTATTTTGATCCCAAGACTACCGGATAATCATGGTCTACTCATTTATGCATATTTATATACATGTTTTCTTGTTTCACAGTGTTTTTTGACATAAATTGTACAACTTAACGCAAACATCCGTTATCAAAGTGACAGTAAGGCATAAAATAAAGATCGTATAAAACGGCATAAATGAAAAATAAACATTTTAAAAGATAGAAGATGGTATTAAGGGCAGTAAATATGCTGCTTGTTTGCATTTTTTTCCCCTTGCTTTTTATACAAAAGAGATTATGTATAAAAAATTAAAATGGTTTATTTTTCTGTTCGAGACTTATGTTACAAATATTAAATCTTTTTATACGCAAATAATATTCACACTATTGACCTTTTTTTTATATAAAAAGACGTTGATATATATCCTGTAAAGTTGTGTAAAATTATTATTATTTTTTACTTAAAAAGAGTAACTTGCAATTCTATTGCAGTATATAGTAAATAGATAGTTTTAACATTTAATTCAACATTTATTTGTTGAGATTTATATTTTTTTGATTTTTAGATAATTCAATCAGTTTTGTTTTTTCTTGGAACCGAAAAATACGAAAACTGATTAATTTTATATAAGTTCTTTTTCTGTTGAAGTTTCTTTTGTAAATAATTTAGCTTCAATTTTTTATAAACATTTATTAAAACCTTAAAAGTAGTGTATCGTATAATAGATCTATGTCTATTGCATTTTTGCATAATTTTATTTGCATGATAGCAGCGCGGATTATTCTTCTAGTAGACACGGGGTGATTTTTTTATAAAGGAGCTTTTTGCGAAATGCAGGCTATGCATATTTTCATGCAAGCTAAACTAAAAAAGAACAGATAAACTATTTGACATTTCGTTCGGAAACAAAAATAAACTTTTCAAATCGTTCTTTTTGTGTTCAAATAGCAATTTTAAATAATAAGGTGGCGTTAAAGTTAGTTCAAGGGTAGTATATTTTTAAATAATCATTTCTAGATTGAAGACGTAAAGGTTACGGTTTTCTATTTTAATCAAATGAGTTTTTTGACGGGATTGTACAAGTATTTACTATATTATTATGTAAAATATAATTACTTAAGTTTTTTAACGGGAAACTTTTTTTTTGTAGTAAAATAAAATAAATTTTACTAAACTAATGTATACGTACAAAATATTGCATATAACACGAGTTTTTGTTGCAAATACGTTAGACCCTTCTATGAAAGGCAGTGGTGTATTGGTGGAGGAGGGTAATACTCACCAAAAAATTATATAAATCTTAGGGGGGTAATACCCCCCCCCCAGATTTTATAAAATATCAAATTTTTATAATCAATTATTGAAAAAAAAAATATCCATTTTTCTAGTAAAAAATAGTAATAATTTTGTAGACTTTTTTTAAACGTTAAAATACTATGACAATACGAACATCATCTAAAATCTTTAAATATAAAAGGGGTTTGCAAAGTGGCATATAACGTGTCATTGTCAGTTTTTTGACGTATACCGTGCAAATTTACCAATTCAAAAAATCCATAAAAAATGTAAAGAAAAAAAATATAAATGGCGCATTTATAAGCGGCGAATTAGTTTTACCTTATACTATTTATGCATGAGCCACAGGTGTAAAGTATTTGTCTGTAATCCGAAATATGTGTAAAAAGACTAGGAAAATCTCTTGATTAATACTATTGCTAAGAGGTCCAGCAATCATAATGTGCAATACAAACCTAATTGCATCATACGTTCAAGCATAACTTTTATGTAGCAATTATCGCAAGCTTGCTATTTTGTACATAGTTTATATAATAAAAGTTCGTAAGAATAAAACACTCAAGAGTGACTATACATATTTAGTTATTAAAGCGGAACTTTTTGTTTTCGATGTTGTATTAGTTCTATGTTTTGACACATTTGTTTCATAATTTTTTTAGCACAGTGTTCAATACTTGTGCGGATACTTACATAAGAATATTATTACAAATACAATAAAAAACAAACAAAAATGTGCAAAGTAGCATTTTTTCTGGAAAACGTTAGAAGCATATGGCAAAACAAAATTAAAAATACACAAGATTTTATTATATAATATTCTGCACGTGCATTTATTTTTTTTTTATGAAAAAATACGCAAAAAAGGCGCAAAAATATTTTTGTTGTAGTTTTGCATGTTTTAAATAAATAACAAAAAGGATTATTTGCATTTTAAAAAAAATCTGCGTATATACGACATAATTTATGCACAAAAAAAGGCATTATCATTTTTTTAGTATACAATAATACTCTAACAAAAAATAAGAAAAGAAATGTTAAGCTTTAGATTAGATATGTGGTGCATTTTTTTACATTTAAACATATGTAATTTGCGTCTCTCTGTGTATACCACATGGTATACACAGACGCAGTGTTTTTTATTTGCATTTATGTAATTTGTTAATAATCGACTCTTACGCAAAAAATCTTGTGCTATAAATCAAAAAAAAAAGTAAATCATGCAAAACGCGAGTCAAAATTGTATACGCCAATCAAAAAGAACAAGTTTTTTGCATTTTGTCAACATAATCTTATTTTTTATACCATAATACGCAAAAAATAAAATTTTTTTATGCACAAATTTATACGTTTAAATATTTGCATTTAACAGAAACGGATATTTTTTGTAATTTTAAATACTTTTATGGTATTATAAACTTTGCCCTGATACTATAAATTAATAATAAAATTGTAACAAAGTAAAGAAAAAGTGTCGTTTTTGTATAGTTTTAGATATACTAAAAAAACCTCTAGAATATGATGAAAAATCTTTACATATACATCCAATAATTCCTCGGTATTATTGCAAAAAATGGTTTCTAAAATGTAAAATTTAGAATTTTAATATGACAAAAATAAAAAATACATTGTAAAATTGCTTGTATAGTGTAACAATAACGAATGTATGTTAAACACAAAAATGCACGTATAAAGGCAATTTTTTTTTTTTTTGGTTTGTAAAACTAAAGAAACTAAAATCCTGCAGAATTTATTACTGATAATACAGAATATCTAAGGTTATTTTTTTTGGCAGTTTTATTGTTTTATGACAGAAAATGCACTTTGCACGAATATGCAAACATTCTATATTGTTCCAGTCCTTTTAAATATAACGTTTAAATTACCCAGTTCTGTAGAAGCCAAAGAGATTTTTACTTTGTTATACAAGCTCGCAGCAATTACAAATTACATTTAAAAACCAAAATGGAGTCAGATCAAGTGGATATTTTGTATTGGATGTATACATGGTTCTTTATATAAGTTGTCGCAATGGAATATATTTTTTTGCTAAATTAATAATCTGAGTTATTTGCAATATTTTCAGGATATTAAATGAAATGAACGTATACAATTCGCAGAAAACACAGACAAAAACATATGAAACAAGAGTTAACAATCAAATCAAACAAGAAACACAAAACTAAATCATAAAAATGCGTCATTTTGAGGTCTTAATAGAATCTTTATTTTGAGAAAAAAAACAAAACTACATATGTACTTCCCTTCGAAAAACATACAGTAAGTAACATCAATGCAGTAAAAAAGGTCCTATGAGTAAAAATAAAATAAATTTACTATAAAAAAATAATTTAAAAGTTTTTTTTTCTAAAACAACTTTTAAAAACTTGATTTTGTTAAATGTTAATCGGCTAATTTTTTAACAATTTTCATCATATCTATAAAGAAATTTTTTGTATTACCTAGAAAACGAAATCGTATGTAATCGATATTTTTTGGTTAAAGTAAAAAGATTTTTTATACTTGTGACTATCAATATAAATGTTAAACTACAAAATTTTGTATCTAGAGGGCTTTATTTTTTTTTATTAAATGTGTTTTCTCCGATCGAAATCAATTCAAAAAATGTTTTACATAATTAATAGAAAGTAGATATTTTTAAAAAATATGAACTATTAAACAACGTTTAACTAGTTTATACACTTTTTATTAGTATTTATTAGCAATCGAATATGTTTTAACAAAAATAATAAAAAAGATTTAAACAAGATTTCTTTATGGTTTTTTCGTTTTTTCCGACGAAAATATATTCCGACAATTAAAAAATTCTAGTCTAAAAAATATTTCGGCTCTCCTGAACTTTAGTATTCACCTTTTTTAACCCCCGTAAATAAAAATCTTAGACGTATAAAACGATATACCGTATGTTACACATAAAAACAAAGGGTTAAATATTAAGTGTTTTATTATTAGTATAAAATAATGCATGTAGAAAAAATAAACTTACCATTAAAAAAGAACAGAAAAATTGCATATAATAAAGTCTAATATAGTTCTATAAAGTTTAAATATATAAATATATATGTTGTTTATTTTGATTAATCATCTATTTTTTTATATAACCAAAAATGCTAAATTTTTGTGTTGGGCCAGTTTATACGTGTCGATTACAACCTTACGGCGTAGGGATAATTTACCCGCTCGAATACTTATAAGAACGATATTCAATAAGTTTTACATCGATGATAGAGTTATAAGAAAAGAAAGGTATCTTACAAGGAGTTTTTGTCTAAAGGATATTGCAATGTTATGATGGAATAGGCCGACAAACAATCCAAAATTTCATTTGAAGCATTAAAAATCATATAGAGGATGAGTATTGCCAGAAAGACAGAAAAGTAATAAATGTTTATTTTTTACATAAAAGTAATTGCAAAGTAATTTTAAATACTACTTTCTAGCTTTGTTTTTTTGGTATTTTCGTTTTCTGTTCACCTCTCAGTAAAGCAAATTACTTTATAATCATCTGAAATCTAGCGTACTAAAAATGAAATTAAGTTTTAGTAGCTTAGAGTTCTTTTCTAGATTTTTTTGTTTTTTTATTTATCTTTTACAATAAGTGAATGGATTGATAATTAATAACTAAAGAAAGGGTAAAATAAAAACAAATATATGTACACATAGCTCAACACATATTTTAATCTATAACAAAAGTCTAGACAATGGTAATCATGCGTGAACTCAGATACTTTTTCATAAAACTAAAAACGAAAAGAGGACATCCTGAGTTCCTTCTCTTTTAGGTGTTTACAATAAGTATTTGTGTCTAAGCAACATCTTTATTTACGTCATAATCTATAGTTTAAATTTTTGTCTACATTGATTTTCATTTTCTTTCTTTCTTCAGTTGTTAATTAAAATTTACCATATCCCAAAATTAGAAAAAAAAAAGACCATCGTCAGCAAAAAGACGATATCGCGCAACATCATGCAGTAAATGTATTTATGTACAGTATTTTCCAACCATAGAACTTTTTAAGATTAAACAATGAGAAAAAAATTACCGTATAATGTGGACAAAGAATCTTAGTATAAAAACAAAAAAAAAATAATTTAATATGACTCAAAAGAAAAAAAATATTTTTAATTTTTATTAATATTATCTTTAGTACTTATTGCTTGTTTCTCATATGGGTTTTTTATAATTTTTCAATTTGCCTCCATGCCTCAAATTTATTATATATGACCCCTGCTAAAAGTGAATACGTAAGTTCAGGAACGCCAAAATTTCAGTCTCAAAAAAAATTCAGTCAAAAAAAATTCAGTCAAAAAAAGTTTCAGTCAAAAAAAATTTTTCAGTCAAAAAAAAAATTCGGTCCTTAAAAAAATTTCAGTCTTTAAAAAAATTTCGGTCTTTAAAAAAATTTTGGTCAAAAAAAAAATTCAGTTAAAAAAAAATTTCAATCAAAAAAAAAATTGACCCCCCCCCAATGGAAAAATTTAGATATCACCACTGATTAAATATTTTTTTAAAAAGGGATTTTTGGATGAGCTGTACGAAGCCTTTGACCTATTACCGCTTCCCATATAAAACCTACTATTTATTTAAAACCTATTTCTCTATAATGTTTCGTTTTTATAACAAAGTTCTATTGATTTCCCATCTATCTATCAATTCATATCATATCCGATACAACATGTTTTGTCCCTATATCAGACCAATTAACCAATCTCACTGCTAATCGCGTTTTATTGCTTTATAGTGCGCGTGCATGTTTGCAATCGATGTAGTTCCTAAGTTACACAGTTTGCGCTACTTGGGGCTTCTTTAAAATTTTTATTTGCCAGGTTAATTGTATTTCTAGCTAGGGGCAAAATCCAGTTATTTCGTCACCGACAGGGATGACTAAATAGACGCAAAAAAAACAAATAAACAAAAAAAAATATTTCAAGCAAGTGTTTACAAATTACAACTTTTTTAGTATGTTAAACCAAATTTTTGATATAAGTTCTTAAAAGTTTTTTATATAAAAAGATTTTCTACAGATGAGTGATTCCATATAAAAGGGAATTTGATATAGTTAAAACTTAGTAAACAATCTATTATATTTAAAAAGGCACGTGCTTCTGATTACACTTTGGTACCCCAAACTAGAAAAATACATACCAATGGCGGCAAGGCATCCAAGAAACCATAAAAAATATTGCAAATAGTGCTTTTTATTTGGCATCTGCTCAAATTTTTGTTTATTGTGTTTTAATGTATATATTTACGAGAAGAACTATAGTTAAAACTTTTTTTTTATGATATGGCGCATCATAAGTAAAAAACATTTCTATATTAAAAATCTTTCCCCAGTAAAAAACAACACAAATCATGATAAAAAAACTGCATTATTTTTCTTCTATTTAAGTTATTGCTTTCTGCTTCAGGGCAATCAAAAAACACATGGTATTTTTTTCAAGTACCCAGCTTTTACGATTGTATTTTTTTGTTTAACAAAAAACCTTAATAAAAAAAAGGTTTATATGTTAAATATTTAAAAGATCGCCATACATAGTAAACTAGTATTTTTATTTGTAAAAATACAGCCTTTAGAGTAAAATAAATCACCCAAAACCTTGGTATAAAAAAATCCCACATTGTTTTTGTGTTTTAACACCGTATATAATCAATAAAACGTTGTTTCTTTTTATTTTTTTTGCTTTGCAGTTATTTATAGTTTAATTGGTTTCTTGTGTTTTGTGGCTTATTTTAATAAGTTATATCATAAAATTGTATATTGGCATACAAAGCAGAATATAACGCACTGAAACATAAATCATAGATTATCTACTATAAATTTGAAAAGTAATTAACAGCAAAAACGTAATAAATAGATATCGCGAGTAAGAATAACAACCGCAGTGAAATAGTTGTAATCAAACATTGAATTGCATTACAAAGCACTATAAAAAAAAGATTTATGAATTTGAAAAACGATGGGTATTTTAAATGTAAATATCATTGCAAAAATAAAAAAAAAAGTGTATTAAATAACTAAAACTGAAAATATAAATGTGAAATACTTTTAAAGATATACATTTATACTTGTTTATGATTTTAATTTGTATAAATTAATTAATATATTTTTTCTCGTTTTTAAATTTTAGAGACTTTTTTTGCTACCACTGTAAAAAAAATGAAATTTTATTAAAATATTTATCTAAATTTATATTATTATTTACCATTTATTCTTCTTCTATTTTGTCAAAAATTGTAGTTTGATTGTCTATCAAGCACACAAATCTAAAATATTGTTTATTATTATGTGTGTGCGCTTTCGTGACGCAAAAATAGCTTTTTGATATTTATCACGGATGATTACTTTTTTTTTGTCTTTTTTTTTGTCTTTTTACAAATGCAAATCCCCAATTATATGATTAGTATATTTAAACTAGTGACTGCAATTAAAAAAAACACTAAGTTTAACTTATTGTGCACGGTTTTATTCATGTTAACAAAATGATCCTGGTTGCTTATAGAATTTACACTTACAACTTCCTACGCACGATATTAGAATTAAATATCCCAGACCGGTATATTGACAACTTTAAGAAGTCGCAATGCAGTTAAAAAAAATCTGTGACAAAAAATATACAAAAAAAATATAAGAAGGGTAAAAATATAATAACCTATTGTAAAATCATAAATAAATTTGTTCTATTTTTATATATATGTATATACAAAAAATAACAAAAATGAGCCCCTTATAAAAGATAGCCCATCGGCAATACTTTTTGCTTCTACTAGTTCGATACGTGCACGATAGCTTGCGGGTACTTAATGTATAACGAGCTGGGTCGAAATACGCAGGAAAGAAATATATTTAAGACTATTTTACTACATAAAAAGTTGGTTTTAAGACAAGATTGATACCCATAAAAAGTAATGTCTCTTCTGAAAACGCTGATCGTGATAAATTTGGTTATTTAATAGATATTGACGGCTTTTGATACACAAAAAAAATATAGTATTAGAAAATTTACAATGACTCTGTTTTGCAGTTAAAGTGTATTTACTATTAATAAAAGAAAACCTAAATTATGCAAGATCCTTCGATATAAAAATAGTTGCTATTTTACCAATACACCACTGGGCAAAAAGAAGTGGCATATTATTCTAAATAAAAACAAAACCGTATAGCCTTAAAAATAAAATATTATAGCATGAAGCAGTATGTGATATCTATTGTACCACAACAACATAACTTTACTTTGACCAACAGGTACTTGCCTGTTCTAGCTTTACAAGAAAATTTGTACGTACAATTATGGATACAAAGTAATAGCTCTATAAAAAACCTCAAGCTAAAAGCTGGAAATATATATAAAAAGCAAAAAATGGAACTTTAACACAGGTGTTGTTTTAAACACGTTATTCGCGTATTTTTTTTGCCGTTATTAACCGAAAGATTGAAAAAAAAGTAATAAATTTTCGGTGCATGCAAAATTATATTTTTTTATATACAAGTGCATTTCTTTGCTACAACCAAACCCCATATATTTTTTTATTTCTTTTTTATGTTTACAGATGTTGTTTTTATCGAACAAACGAAGTCAAACCTTTTACGCATTTTTCGCAAAAATTATATGATTTTTTTAGTTTATGAACCTAACATTGCATAGGTTTTGGAATTTTTTTTTTATGCAAAATCTTTTTTTTTTGTGTATGATTTCATTTAATTTCTATTACGATAATACACCTTTTTAATTAAAAAAAAAGGAAATTTGTAAATTAATTAGTCAATTTGTATTTTCCCATATAAATAAATATGTAATACAAAACTTACTATTCAATATAAAGTAAAAAAAAGACGAGTAGTAAAGGATTTTTTATCGCTCGCTAAAAAAGACATTTACATTTTAATTTATGATAAAAAAGACAAACCGCTAGAATAAAACGCACAAAAATCTAAAAAGAATAAAAAAAAACAAAATCGCTTATTTTGCGAGCCAAAATAAACAGACTAAAATTTTAATGATAAAAAACTTTTTAATCATGACAAAGAAAGAACCGTAAGGTCAGCAAAAAGTTGATTTTCTACTTAACATATTGCACGTGGCAGCAATTTGAGGAAAGGTACTACTTTACTGTTTTGTGTTTAATTTTAACAATTTACTACCTTTTCGTTAATTTCAGCCGTTTTTGGGTTTTGGATCGTAAAATTTGCTGCGATTTTGTTTTTTATGTAATTACGCTTTTTTTCTAGCTTTGCAACCGCAGCTAACATCTATGCCAGGTAAATGACTATAATTATTTTAGCTAATCTTGTACCTATCTGTCACAAAAGACATTTATAAAGTCTACTGTTGTATGCAAATACAAAAAAAAAACTCGTTTATAACAAAATGTTTAAGACAATGTAGGTTTCTGTAATATTTGCGTTTTATAGTACGACCACAAAGCCATGTTTTACAGGTGCTCTTTTAAAGTCAAAAGGAGTTTTTAAAATTGTGTTTTTACGTAGTAATTACTGTATGTACACATATAAATAAATTTTATACACGTATGTTTACAACAAAGTCATATTGAGGTAGCAATGTATGTATACGCAACAAAAAAAAAGATCAATTTTTTATTATGCGTTATATGTCTTTCAAAAATGTTTTTACCTTTTTATATTTACCTTAAAACGACAACAGAACATTGCTGCAGATTCGATATAGATATAAAAAGAAACACAAAATTACTTTAATATTTCGTAAGAAATTTTTTTTTGAACACGTAAAAAAAATCACTAATGTGGCCAAATATATTTGCAATTTTATACTTATTGACAACCTTATTATTATAAATAGCTTATTAGATCCATAGAAATATGCAGTTTAGTTTTTTTACGACAGGTTTGTCATTATACGAAATAAATCATTTAAAAAGTATATATGTACACTAGCCGACTATTTTTATACAATATGTCAAAATATTTTTAAAAGAATGCACTAAACTATTTACCTGTATTCATCGAAATATATATGCATGTAACATTTACTTTTGTTGTGCAAATTTTTGAGTATATCTTCCGTACAAAACAGGAACATATAAATCAGGTATTTGAGATTACATTATAAATACTTTTTTGCATTTAATTGTAAAATATACATTCATTGTAGATTTTTTTATATTTTGATAAATTTGCAAAACTAACAATAAACAGATATCATTGCATAAGCCGGCTGTTTTTTTCGCTTTTTATAAATAAAAGTTTTTATTAGATCCAGTGACGATACACGGAAATTTTTAACTGGGCTGGGTTCAAAGTAGAAGGTTTTTTTAACAATCTCAAACCTCGAAACTAATAAAAACAAAGCTATAATATTTTGCTTAGCATGTATATTTGATCGTTGTATATCGTTTTTTTGTGACTACCAACTATCTTTATACATTTTTTTATACTTTTTTTTTCTGACACCTTAGTGCGGAAAGTCAGAAAATATTTTGAGGAGTATAATTTTGAATTTGTTATAAATATTTTACTACTGCATATACGCCAATTTTTATTGAAAAGACTTCCTTTTTGTAGTCATGTACATGCATGTGCATATGCTGGACTTCTTATGTACGACAGTAAGAAGCAGAAGGAATGTAACATAGGTTTTGATATGAAAACGATGTTGAACGTATACACCCAACCTGTTTTTTACGTTTACAAAATATATTTTAAATTTCCGTGTTTTTAATTAATCTTTGTAATTTTTTGCAGTAATATAATATTTGTGTAAAGAATTTATCAGATACTTATTTTAACAACAAAAATGTTTATAATTACTAAAGAAACATACATATTGTAGCGATAAACTGCAGAAACTAATTTAAAACCATTCTGCAAAGCTGCTTTGATAACTTCGTAAATTTATTGTGTGTGTTTTGATAAGCCGGTATGTGGTATTTAAATTTCTTATATTAAGTTTAATTATTGTGTACGATACCTCACAAGCGACAAGGCGTAATAGAAGCACGCGACTAAAAAAAACAAAAACCATGTAATATACGTATGTGGAAAGATATCAATGACTGTAAAAATTTAACTTTTCGTATCTGTCCAAGATCGTATACCCATATTATAAACAATGACAACGGCATCAAAACCAATTTCTGATAAGAAAGAGTAGGGTTTATATAATTTCTGCCTACTACGCGTATGTTTACATATCACGCTGACAAAATATAGGTTTTTACGTTGTCTTTTATGGCCTGATTGTTTGATTGATTACAAAGATAAAATTACTGCCGTATTCTGGTGTGTAAAACATCATAAAATAAAAAAGATAGGTCCTTGTTTTTGCAAAAAACAAGTTCGAAAGGATCTAAGCAACACATAAGCGTATACAACCAAAAAGATATTTATAATCAAACCACTTATAATTTTTGTTTAAATAGTCTGTACAATCTTCAATAAATTCAAATTATCAAAATAACATAGTTAAACATACAAAATGCTTTGATAAGTCTCTTAAAAACTATAACCAAAAAACGGTATAACATGAGAAAGTGACTAGAAATAGTCTTACAACCTTTTTTCAGTAAAAGAAAAACTTTATTACCTAGACAAACAATACCCCCCAAACATTGTGATTGACAACACTTAAAGTCAGGTGTAGGGATGGGCCGGACCCGGATTCCGGCATATTTTGGGCGTTTCGTGTCCGAGTCCGGGTTACCGAAGTGATTTTTAAAGCGATAATTCCATGCAAAAAAACGTATTTAAAAGAATGCAACGTATAATTTACTGACGTATAAATATATCATACACGCACAAAAATATCTGTATGACTATAAACTGACTTTCAGGAGCATCTTTTATAAAAAAATACAGCCTGGGCCTTACCGGGCCGGATTTCCGTGCCGGAAAACCCGGAAAATGTCCGGGTCCGGGCCCATCCCTAGTCAGGTGCAATCATTTTATACAAAGTACAATAATTGACAAATACAACGACGACATTAAGCATAAAATCATGTTAGTCAAATTTTGCTTTATTTCTGGAACATATAAATTCCTTTTTTAAACCGGCACTTTGACTGATTATTACTGTTTTAACAGTAACCATAAATATGCGTTGGTTCTGTAAAAAAAAAAACCTGCTGTGTTGCGTTTGTTGCATTCTTTGTGTAAGTTCTTACAATTTCTTCCGGTTGCACCCTTCTTTAATTTACGTAGAATTGCCATTACACAACAAATGCGTAATCATCTTTAGGGTTAATCACAATTTATTCTGTAAAAATACGATTTTTTAATACCGCGCATTAATATACATCAAACAGTAAAATTGAAATAAACATACATTTTTTACTTTTAAAACATAACGAAAAATCCAACTATTATCATTTCATTTTTTTCAATAACAATAATTAATGTAACAAAATAGAAAAATTACATTTAATTGTTTTACTGGTGTTGCATCTTACCGCTTTTCATACGAAAAACGTTTTTTTATCTATATAATGACCATTTCTTGTTTATAAGTCAACAAAATACTGTACCCATACATTCTTGTCTTACGATGAATTTATCTAATTGTTCACTACATTTTAATTAACTTTTGTGATTAAGTCTTTAACTATTCAATGTGTTTTGCCTGGCAATTAGCTATTTTTTGTATTGTTAACAGACCAAAATATGTAACTGTACATAGAAACACACCACTTAAGTTTAAAAATCGTGCTGTTTTGTATGTTACAAAGTTTCTTTACCAGTGGTTGATGTATATAATAGTTTTTTGTGTAACAAGCATACATTGTTGCTTAAAATACGTACATACGAACTTTAACTTGTTAAATATTTGTTAAAAAAGAAAACTGGCTTTTATTGATATGTTGATTGCAGTATTCCAAAACGACACAGAATTAAAAAGCCATTAATTTGTTACAAATGTTTTACTTATAATCTTTCTGTCATCAGAAACAAACTCGGTCTATCTGAACTTTTATGTTAACCAATCTTTCATGTATACGTGCCCTTTTTTTGTTTAACGTTTGCAGTCTTTTACTAAAATAAATATTGTTATTAACAATTTTTTACGAAAAAACAATATTTTAGTTCAAAGTATCTTAAAACTTGCATAAAGAAAAGACATGTATACGTGCTTTTTGCCATTTTATATAAATTTGCAAGTCTGTTGAGAGTATAAATAATTAAAATTGGGTTTTTTTTGTCTTTTATAAAGTATAGTTTATTTACATAGGGTAAAATTCACATTTTTGATTTTTATTCGTTTTACATCCACAGATGTATTTCTATAACAAACAAAGGTTTTTTTACATAAATGAGTAAAAAATGGAATCGCAAAAGTTTTATTAAAAATTTCGTATTGAAGCGCACATAGACTCATACTGATCAGCAAATATACATATTTATTGTCATTTAAACGCGTGTATCAACATACAATACGTTTAAAATTATGAAACAGGTACAATAGTTAGTTGATTTAAAACTATACACGTTCGTAAGTGCATAGCAGCCGTATTGGAGACTTAATTATCAACAAAAATATTGTTTATTTTGTAAAATGCAAAACTTTTTTTAGTTCGCCAGTCTTGCAAATTTCAAGTCGATGAAATCTAGCTTATTTGTTTCTTTTTTGCCCGTGAAGAGAATTTCTAATACGATAGCCATAGTTATAACTATGAAACATTGTCAACTTTTTTTTTAACAGACTTAACTTATAAAAAAAATACAGGCTGTATGATAGCCATAAAAACATCTGCAGAGGAGAGGGGGGGTCAAAAATCTCTATCTAGAAAATAGTTCCTCTATTGCATAAGGCCAATAATTTTTACTGTAGGGGTATGAAGTTTTTTTGTATTTCTTTAGTGCCTACTGTTAAGATCGTAAAAAAAAATTGGTTAGGTTATATAAACCTTTACACATTTCTTTATAAAAAAAAGGATATATTAAATATATTGTTAAAAACAAAAAAATATGTGTTGTTGGGTATACTTTGACTCATATAAAATATTGTTGCTTTTAACTATAAATGGGGTTATTTTATAATTTTGGCTTTACGACTATGTTTTAATTTAGTCATTATCCACTAAAATATCACACTAAAGAGTTCTGTTATACTTTACCAGTACCGTAGCCAGACAATTTTTTAAGGCGAGACACAAAAAAAAATGAATCGCAACAGAAAAAGAATATTTTTTATTTCTTCTAAAAATTTAGCAAAAATTCAAAAAATACATATTTCCGTAAAATGGCATTTTAACCTTTTTCCTGTGTAAAAAAGACCCGCTGCTTAATAAGCTACTTTTTTTTTGGGAATAACATGTCCCATTGCTTTCTTTGGCTACGCCGGATTACTTTACATACACCCTAAATCCTATCGATTGTGAAATTTCTGTATACAATCTAGCCTATATAAAAACTGCAAACTTGTACGATTCTGTGCAGTAATAAGATGTTAAACTAGCATTGGGTAACCTTTGAAAATTTTCTAAAAAAAATCTTAAACACGCACTTTTTTCTTAGCAAAGTGCAATTTGATTTTTTTGCTTGGCTGATTTTATAGACTTTGCTAACACTAATGAAGTCTTATCTGTATGCAAACAACAACAGGCGATTTTTTTATTTGTTTAATATGATATAAAAAATAATATTACGACATAGACAGTTGAGAAATCTAAGCATGCGTATTGCGGTGAAGCCAGTCGAAAGCATTTTATTTCTGTAACAAATTTTTTTGCGTTTGAAATACTTACATCATTACTAATAAAAAAAAGTTTGCGTTTTTATTAGTACACATTTTAGCTGTATACACTGTACCTTTTTTGTATAGTTTTTTTACAATGATAAAAACTAATGTACATCACACGCTCGCACAAAATTTTTCTTAGGCATTTGCCCTTTTATGCTATATATGAATAATACAAAATGCAGCGGTTTTACGCGAGCGATATTTTTTTTGAATTTTTCTTGATGAGTAATCAATAAACTGAATAAGTAAAAAATATTAGACATACGTTATTTATAACAAAAAGTTCGATTTTAAATGTTTTTACCGCGCGTTTAAGTGTAAATATTGGTAATTAACACTTTTTTTATATTTTATATTGTTTCTGGGTTCGAATAAAAATATGCGGTTTGTGGTAGCAGATATTTTTAAGTGGCACAGTTCGGTTGCTATTCAGTATATTTAACACATTTGTACAAAAGAACAATAAAAAATTCGCAGTAACAGTTTAGCGTAAACATTTAAGTTCAGTACGATTAAAAGCCGCCCCTAAGTAAAATCCACATCGCTTAAAACTTACAAAAAGTCTATGATTTGTCACATACAAAAATGACAATACAAAAGATACAACATTTTTTTTTGTAATTTCTGTACCTAATATTTATATTAAAAGCTAGTCTTTTTATCTAATGCACTACAAAAATTTAAAGCAAGCAATCCCTGATCATCACAACAAATATGAACGCTAAGAATAAGGTTTTAAAGGCAGAAATGGTACAAAAGATGCGAATATTATCACCTGAATTATATAAAAAAAAACTCAAAAATAAAATAAAAAGTGCAGCGTAAGTAAAAGACGCTGAAACCGCGTCTGATTTTTTTCTCTTATGATAACTTGTAAATAAACAATGAGTTTATCGTATAGAATTCAATTTATTTTTAAAAAATATATGCAATTTTCCATCTTTGGTTTTTTAATTTATTTCTAATTTAGCTTTATTAATTAATTTAAAATTTGATTATTCTAGAAGGTGATAATTACCACGCCATAAGCCTTAACCGTAAACTCTTATATGATTTTTTTTCTTTTAAAGATTTTTTTATTGAACATAATTACGGACGCAAAAAAAAGCTCTATAGAGAAAATTCTTTTAGAAACGTAATTGCCGCTCATATTTTAAGGAGAAAATATGTAAAAAATGTAACACCTCACGGTCTTTTTTTACCGCCGGGTCTACCTCGGACTTCTTTTTTACGTACATAACCGGCCCGGACCGGACTGCATTTTTTAAGTGCATAACCAGCAGTTGGATCTACAATTTTTCTAGGGGAGGGGGGTCAATTTTTTTATAAAAACTGAAAAATTTTTGTTTATAAAAGTGTAAAAATGCGTTTGAAAGTTTTTAAGTTGGTCTAAACCACTTCTTTAAGCGTGATAGCATTAATAATACAAAAACATATTTATTTATTGTATAAGAATATCAAGCTGCATTGTTTTCTTCTTTTTTTATGTAAAAAAAAAGTTTGTATATTGTTGAGCATCCTTTTGTTTTATAAAAGACAATCACAGAATTGACACTTGGTTAACAACATTTTTATATAATAAAAATATTAAAAAAATAAGAAAACATTTTACGGTACTATAAAATCACGATTAAAAGTATTTTGCGTTTTAAGAATATGTATACATGTAAATTATGCTTAAATAGCATTTCTTTGTGTGATAAATATTATTCATAAAAAGCTTTTACGGTAAGTTTTAATTAGTTTCTAGTGTATTGGTTTTTTAAAAGCTGTAAGAATTTTAATTTGTACATAAAATGAAAATCACGGTTGAAAGTTTTTTTTTTCATCTTTTTCTAACTAGAAAAAAACAGAAAAATTTACGTAAAAAGAAGAAATTTTTCTAAATTATTTGTTATCTAGCTCACTTATTTATAAACAAATATCAGATTCTTGTTATAAAAACCATGATATTTTACAAAGTTATTAAAGAGTCTATGGTTTTAAATATATGTACTTAATTTTTTTGTTTTGTACTTTAACAGTTGTTGTTTATGCAAAATCGTTGCAACTTAAATTTTTACAAATGAATGTATAGAATTTATGTATTGTTTGCAAAGTTGCATATCAAATGCCTCGCCTGTAAACTAGGGTGTCCAAATTCTCGAAAGCAATTTGATCCCGGGATTTAAGCTGGAAAAAATATTATTCTGGGAACCGGTGCTATATCAGGACTAAAACAGAGTAGAAATACCATCAAAAATATCTATTTTTAGAATGGTATAATAAAAAAAAATGCGGGTTTAAAAGAGGAAGTCAACCTCGAAAAATATCACCACGACTTTAAATTAGCTTAGTTGATTTAAAACGCAAACAAAAAAGCTTTTTATGGTAACTACTAGTGAATAGTGTCTTGCAGACATGTTGTAGGCATAAATTATCTGGCATCTCTTAATATTTTAGCTATAAGTAGAATTAACCACCCTGTAAACATTTTAAAAGGTTTTCTATATGCATTATATACAAATTGATGCTCAAAGTACTTTTTTAGTATTACGGCATCTAATTTTATGTTTTATAAAAAAAATACCGACAAATAAAAACTAAATTTTACTACCGAGTTATTAAAAATTTTAATCCCGGGATTTGAGACTAAAATTCGATATTTTAGTACCGAAAGTTTATTCCCAAATCCCGGGATTGGATTCCCTAAACAATATGCAGCATTACTAAATTTTCGTTTGATGGCACAATAGTAGCTTAGATACTTAGATATTCTGTTGCAAGAACGCTATAAATGACTACGGCCTCTTACTTACCTTTCGAAATTCCATAACATCAAGTTACTATATTTCTTGGGGCATTGAATCATATCTTTGTATTTCATTTAAAAGTTTTAAACAATATCGGATGATCCATCGCAAAATGATTCCGTTTCTTAACCATTAATCGTCTGTTTCTGTTAGACATATGCGAACCGATAATGAGTCAAATTTCATAGTGAACCTTCTTTCAAGTTCTTGTTGTTGCGAGATTTTAATAAAATCAATATTTATAAATCTTGGATCTAAAAAGCTACATTTAAAAAAAGTATTACCGTATAATCGTGAAAATAAGTCCTTTTGGTTTAGAGAAAATAACAGTAAAGTTGGAGAAAAAAATCGTGAAAGTAAGTCCTTTTATTTATTTACCCCGGCTTACTGACAAGATTATAATGTAAAATAAACAATAATTTAATTGTAAAAGTAAGTCCTTTTATTCATTTACCCCGGCGTACTTTTACGATTATACGGTATAATATTGGTCAAATTTGTTTATTTAATGCAGTAAATCAAGGTAAAGTATCTTCACCAAAAGCACACTATGATCATATTTGAAGAGAAAATTTAAGTGCACTTTTTTATTTTTGATTTGAGTTTTTCTATTATTGGTAAATAAGCTGCTATTCTACGTGACTTATCGCTTAAAAAAATTCAGTGCCATTTTTAAACAGCCTATGAAATAATTGAACATGGTTCCAGTATTTCCGCGTCATTTCTAATTATAAAATCTAATAGATCTGTTGCTTCTGTCAAGCCAATACAGTATTTATTTCGCATTTTTGTTTTAAAAATCGTATAATCATATATTAAACACTTTTCACCGTGTTTGAATATCTTGAACAAGCATATTTAGTGTATAATTATAGTTTAAATGATATTCTTCTAACAAAAAAGACAAGGAAAGAACTATGTTTAAAATAAAATTACAATTTTACGGATCATGTTATTCACAGGGTTAAGATAACATGGATTTCATTGTATAAAAATTAAGTTGTCGAAGATCCCTTAGCATCAACATTTGTATATTCTGTTTCGTTTATGGCCTTAAAAATTTCAGCGGCACAATTCATTGGTCACTTCTTAACTCTGTGCATTTTTGTCCTAATACTGCACCTCATTTTAAAAGCAACTTTATACATACTGGCGTATGGCTAACAGGAAATAATACTATTTATTAAAAAAGTTTCTGCAAATAAAATCTATTGTGAAATAATGAGCTGAAATAGCCTAGTTATGACATGCAGCGGTGGCTTGTCCAAGTAATAGTAGCAAAGCTAACAAATGATGCAGGTATCAGTTTTTCTTGTATTATTTTAGTAATTTCGTTATATTTCGCAAGAAGCATGGTTTTAGTAAATGTTGATCTTGATGGTATTAAAAGGTAGCAGACAGGGAACGCATAAATGATTTGAAATTTTTGGATTCAAAACATAGAAGAGGCAGGCGCGTCTTTAGTGGGGGACGGGGAGGGGCGGGCTCCTGTCGTATCTAAAAAATGTTCGTCGCCCAAAAAACACTCCCTTAAATTGGGGCAAGAAAAAAAATAAATCCTTTAGAAATTTAAAATTAATAAAACCACTGCGTTTTTTACTAAAAAAAAAAGAACTTTTGCTTACTCAGCTTTTTTTTTCCGTTTTTTCCGTTTTTTATGTTTTAGTTTTTCTTCTCCTTTCTTCTCCAAATTGTGTCAAATCAAATCTGTCACATTTTCAAGAGAAGGAAAAAACAAAAAAAATGAAACTATACACGGCATAAATACAAAATAAACGACAAAAAACAACTTAAACACGAAGAAAATAAAAGAAAACTAAACATATAGTCTTTCTGTATATATTGGTTTTAATTTAACACAATAGATAGAAACAGAAAAAAAGCAGATGTGGATGATTTCTTTATTTAAAATCGTAATAATTTATTGTAAAATAGTAATCCTTTTTGTAGAAGAATATATTTTGGATGATTTTATCAAAAAAAAACAAAAATATTTTAATGGGAATCTGCAAAAGTAAATATACACTTGTAGTTTAAAAATAGTTCAGTATTTTTTTTAATTATAATACAATAGTAATTTTACTCTCTATGTAAATAGTAGGTTCTTTCTGGTCATATAAACCGAATGGATATAAAAAACAAGCCACCTAATGAACAAATAGGTTGAATACATCATGGAAAATTTTTTAGATATATTTTTTTATAAACATCAGTAAAATTAACAATAAAAAATATAAGTTACGCAAAATATTCAATCACGATTTGCAATATACTTCGTTTTCTTCTTTTTTTTGTATATTTAATTTATTATTTCTAATATAGATGTAATTAACTTTGCTATTGTGTCTTGCAAATTATTTGTTATAGTAGATAACTTATTTTTTATTACCAGTCAGCTTATTTGACCAGGCAGAAGGAACATGTAAATAATTAATATGTATTTACTATTATATTTTACTTTTAAAAAAATAAGAAAGATGTTTTTTAACTAATCTGTATTTACTTTTTACGATTCCCGGTCGAAAAAAATATTGTTGGATTTGCGAATAAATCAACCAAATTATATATTATTTTACAAAAAATATAACTTTTTTTAATAATATTATTACAATTAAAAATAAAGAAATCATCTACATCAGTACTTTTTTATGTGTGTATCATTCGTGTAAAGTTAAAAACCAATAAAAACAGTAAGACTAAATGTTCACTCTTCTTGCATGTTTTACATTTTCAAGTTGTTTTTATTGTTTATTTTGTATTATGGCTATTTATAGTTCCAACTTATTTGTTCTTCTTCTCTTGAAACGTGACAGATTTGATTTGATACAATTTGTAGAAAATAGGAAATGCAAAATATAAAACGCAAGAATACGAAAGGATATAACGAGTAGGGAAAAACACACTTTTTTTATGTTGTTTCAATATTTTTATTATTTTTTATTTTTAAGGGAATTATTTTTTTTCTTGATCTAATTTAAGGGAGTGCTTTTACACAAGAGGTGTTTTTTATAAATAACAGGAGGATCAAAACAAATGTTTCCATACAGAAACAACAAGACAAAATGGCAAAACAATGTGGTTTTGGTACGAATCAACAAAAAGGGAAGTCAAAAAGTTTGATTCTTTAAAGAAAAAATAAAAATGCCAATAGAAATCGATTTCTTTAAACTAAAACCTACACATTAAAAACAAAATAGGCTTTGTGTTTCAGTAGAAATGAAAACGGACATTTTAAATATTAGGTATTTTATACTACCAATACTATTCCAATATTTTTATTTGTTTTAACTTAGCATAAATAGTTTAGATCTAATGCACTTGTGCTGTAGATAACTTATTTCTAAAACTGTCTTTGCCAATAACAAAGAAATTATATTCTAAAATCTACATTTATTGAATTTATTAAAAAAATGGCTAACATCTGTTTTTCAGTTGTTTAAAGTAGCTACAGTAATATTAAAATAAAACCAGAATATTGGAATAGTCGTAAAAATCCATAACATAGTATAATGTATTTGTTTTTATCCGACGTTAACCCCATTAACCAATATATTAAACAATAACTACAAGACAAAGAAAAAACAACATATATATGTGATCTATTAAGCGCAAAAATCCGCCTGCGCACAAAATATATTATTTATGATGCAAAATAGGCTTGGAAAAAGCCAAGCGAGCTTTGACTAGGCCAAACGCGCTTGGACTAGACCAAACGAGCTTGGTATAGACCAGAGGGTTTGAATTGGGTTGTAATTACACGATTGATTTTTACAACCCAACTGGCTTTAATTTACGCAAAAACTACCAATGACAAAGAACGGTACAGAAAATACACTAGAAAACATTTCAACAATTGAACCAGTAAGTATTTACGCTGAGACAGATGCTTGTAAGCCTCCTGGGCGTAAATCTATTCATAACAATACTTTTTGCCGTAATACCTCAAATATAGTTTATACTATTTTTACTAAAGATAAGACTCATTTTCCATACTGTATTTGCTGCAAAAAAAATTACAAAAACAGGTCTATGTGCAATAGGTAGCTACATGACTACCATCGGTCACTGCATGAGCTCTAAAATAAAACTACAGTGTTCACAATCGATATTTTTGAAAGACTTAAAAGCGCCTTTTGAGTAGAAAAATGCCAAATTGCAGTTGATGACGATCTTAATTTGCCCAAAAAAGCAAATCCTATGTTTTGATATTCTTAAAAGCATTTGCAGTGCTTCAAAACCAGTTTTATTAGCAAAAAAGTAGTAAAACTCTTTTTATTTTGCTATACACAGCGATATAAGATTGAAGAAGCTACACAAATGGTTCTTAAATTACTAAATAGTGATTTGTGTAAAAAAAGCGGTCAGAATGCAAAAAAATGTAGAAAATTAATTACTTGCCTTATTACAAAGACCCGAATATATTGTTTTCTCATTAAATACAAGTGTTGCCTTATCCACGAAGCCCTAATTAATGTGCTTTGTACAGTATCTTACGGCTGATAAAATACAAAATGAATTTATTTTTTGCAAGGAACTAAATGTTGCCACTACGTAATAAGATTTTACAACGTAGTTTTGTATTTTTTTGATAGTAAATATATTTCCTGTGGTACGGATATATCGATTTTCACGTACATGCAAAGTAAAGAAATGGTTGTTACATAGGTGTTGTTACTTCAGCCAAAAATCAAAACCCCGCTTTACATGGGATACATTTTTTAATTTACATATTAGTGCTTTGTTGCAAGTGTTTGCACGAAGACGTGGAAAATAAATTTAAAGTCGTTCCTTCAATAGTATCATATACAAAAACATTACCATAAAAAAAATTGCCATTTTAAAAAACTGATACATTAATCGAGGGCCTTACTTTAAACTAGAGGTCTGCATTAGCTCGGCCCGGCCCGGCCCGGCCCGGCCCGCAAATACCCGAAAAAAAATTACTTGCGTATACTTACATAATATACCATATTTTACTTATATAAATAATTAGAAACACGTGCAAAAATCTTAAAATACATAGCAGAATTTTTCTACGCTGATTTTTTGTGCTAATATTGTGTTTTGTAACAAAAAAAATATGTAAGTATTTAATTACATGAAACATATTTAAAATACACAAAACCTTTAAATAGTATGTTAAATCAGATTTTACATAGTTTAAACGCAAAACGCAAATGCATCTCATAATTTAATACAATTTACATGTTTTTACAGAGGTTGCTTACGGCTTATTTTTTAATCAGTTGTAAATTGTAAAAAACCGCAAATA
>JAQFYM010002475.1:0-23402 GCA_034694785.1 Agrenia bidenticulata
ACCATATGGTGTCATTTTAAATATAGAATCATTTTATCATGACACCATATGGTGTCATGAAGTGTGAAAGGGTTAAGCTGTCATCCTGAATGCAAGGAACACAACAAAAAAAAACCGCAATCCCGTATTTATAGTTTTACAATAGTTATACTTTTTAGTGTATAACTTAAAACGGAAATTTTTAAGAAGAAAACCCCTTATCTATATTTTTGTGGTTTTTCCTAAAAAAAGATATTTGTATATTGTGCACAATTTATCGTTTATTCAAATCATTTGCCGGTATTTTATTTTTAGAAAATGACTGTTACGATTGTTTATTATTTTATGTGTTTTAGTCCGGGAAAATGCAGTTATTGGTTTACATGAAGCTTGGTATCAAAAAAAATTGCATTTTTTTACATTTTTGTTATAAAAACAAAATAGAATTTAGACAAAAATTTATAGGATACGATTATATCATCCTTAGACATTTTTTTACGCGTTGTAATATTTGTGTCTAGTAAAATAATATTTATTTATTTGTAAAAAAGTGCATTTATTCCATAGTGATTTTGGTTATAAAAAATTTCTTCATTTTTTGATTTGTAAAACGGACATAAATAAAACGTGTTTTATTGTAGACATATCTTACTATATTAAATTTTAATAGTAGTCGAACCTATTCAAAAAGTACGTGGTTTATTTTGTATATCAATACATCATTGCATTCATTTATATGTAGTTGATTATTTTGTAACATTCTATACGCATTCTGTTAGTAATTATGCATGGACTCTTTGTTATTGTGTACGTACAAATTCTATTTCAAGTATATTTGATTTTTAAATTGTTACTCATAGCTACATAAAGTATGTGATAATAAATATTTCGAAACCATTTACGCATCTGTATATTATTTTTGTTGTTTTTGTGATCAGATTTTATTTATTTCTAAATTTAACTCCACGCTTGATGTAATAATGATATATGGTAAATATTTGGCGCAGCCCCTTGGTCATCTATTTGATGTCTTTGACTTATCTTTGCAACTTCTGGGCATTTATAAGGGTTCAAAAAAACGGCCGGTTGTAGAAGGGGTATAAAAAATACATTGAAAATGATTTGTAATATATAAATTTTGAGTAATAATTAATCTATTTATTGTATTATTTGTGTGGTTTAATTAACTTCGCGTTTTATCCTTTTTTTTTGCTATTATCGTATATTTTTCTTCATTATTCTGTTCTCCTTTTGTTCATCAAACGACAGTTTCACAAGAAATCGAAAAACAAATATGTGAATTTAAAAATAGAAAGTAACAAAAAAATTCAACGTACAAAAGTGTCTGTTTTTATGTTAAATGAACATGAAATAATTATATCTTTCTAATTTTAAGCGTTTATTCATTTTTGTCGCCCGGCTTAAGATTGTAATATTTCACAAGGGACTATATTGAATACAATACACATAAGGGTTTTTCAGCAGGTTTAAGGGGAAGGGTTAAAGGGGGTTCAACCCCCCGTGTATTTTTTACTATTTGCGATTTTTTTATTTTATCAGTAAAATATAGGGTTATATCCTGGGCGATGACCCAACCGGGTTTTGGCGGCATTTCCGAGTCCCGGGTCGGGTTCGGGTTGGGTTGAACCGAATATTTTTTTAATAAGATTTTCCATAATATGACTCCAAGGATTTAAAAACAAAAAAGAAGCCAATAAACGTCAACCTATAGACTAAACAATACAAGTACTTCTTTACAAAATATAATAAATTTACAATATTTTCCTATAATGGGTTGGAATATGGCGTGTAACACGAGCAGCATTTCTTCTAGGTATAAAAGACATGTTTGAAATAGTACTTATTTTTTTAAAATTGTTACTTTTATATAGAGAAATAATCTCTAATCGAAACCAAAAAATAACATGTTTCAAATCTTATCATATAACGTTCTTTTTTATATCTTATCAATTTTTTGTTCCAAATTGCTGTTATTATTGCTTATCCAATAAAATGCGAACCAGGATTTATAATTCATTTTGACGAGTGCAGACTTACATCTCGGCGAGATTTATAACAACACAGTTCAGAATTGCTTTGCAGCTTCTATTCGCAATTTGCACAGCATTTATGGGATTAATCAGTATTATGGTGTATTTGAGGGTTGCCTTGCATCCCAATTTAATTTACAACAAAATAAATCAACTATGTATTGCGGATTTTTTTAAGTATATTATGTGTAATTTTTAGTGGTTTTTTGATTTAAAAATATTCTTTGCAGCATAAATTATCAAGGTGTTTCATATTTGACCTTAAATACTTTTTTGACATGTAACTATTAATAAGTTACAAACCAAGTATTAAGTATTTATATTGTAATATTTGTACTACTAGTGATATAAAAAAGAAAAAAATACCGTGAGGTTTTATTACCCACGATTCCAGATTTTTAATTGTGGTAACATTTAAAATAAACGCTACAATAAATGTTAAATGACAAAGTGTATCAATATAAGAAATGTTTTTTGTTATTAAATTTAACAACTGATCCATAAAAATTAATGTAAAAAAGATTTAATGTTTCTTTTGCATTTAATGTAATAAAGCGCTATGATTGCGAAGTTTTGGTGTATGCATAATATCTGTTTGACTAAGGAATAAGCAACCATAGGCGATAACTGATATTTGGCCAAAATAGAAGTTTATCTAGAGGTTTTCAATGAATACCCCATGTTCACATGCAATTAAAAAGCTGCTTGTTCATATTAATAAACAGTTTAAAATACAAAAAGCATTTATACATACCGTTTAACTGGCATAAATTTTGAATTGGAAAAAGACATCAAAAGAATAAAAGTTTTTTGAAAAAACAATATTGTTTAAAAAATTAACCAAACAGTATATGTAAATTACAGTTATATACGAACTTGCAAACTGAAAGTCTGTATCTGCAGATATATTTAAAATTAAAAGTATATTGAACACACGGTTAATATGTTTTCTGATGTAAATTTTACAAAAAAAATTATATAATTATTCTTATGCATATCAGCAAAAGTAAGCTAATTATTTATAAGTTCAATAAGGCTGCATTAAGTGCTTGTATCTTGATTTTATTTAGTTAAATATCAGATAGAAAAAATGATTTTTTTTGCTTAATAAAAGTTTATATAAGGGTATTATACAATGATAAACAAAGATGACACTGCTACAATTTTATCTCATACACATGATAACTTGTGTACGCTGTATTGTTTCATTATAACAAAAATACATTTATGTCGACTAACTAATATATTCTACAAAACTTTTTTACCATCATATGCCTATGTTATTTTATTGTTTTGTTTTTTGCATAATATCCTTAAGAATTCTTTTTTTTAAGGTGATAAAATAATTGCGTTCGCAAGGATATATAACTTAAATTGATTGCAAACATATTTTTTCTACTATTATTCCTTTCACGCCTAGTAAAAGAGTTCTTGCAAAAATTTTATAAAAGCTATAATTTTTACAGGTCAATTCAAAATCTTAAATATATGTTTTTTGCCCCTTCCCCGCAAATAAATACTGGATATGCAGTTTGCTTATATTGTTTTTTTCTAATGGGTAACACGCTATTGTCATATATTTTTTTAATACAAGGATGATTCCGGGTAGTTTTATAATACAAGTAAAAATAATATATGCAGTATTTACAAACTTAAAAAATTTTTGCATTGAAGAAGATACGTTATAACATTAAAAAAGAAAGCTTTGAATTTCAAATTATAGAATTAGCTTTTGCACAAAACATTAACAACCTGGACTAAATAAAAAAAAAAAAATATCACATAAATAGCGCGTAAGTTTTAATAATATACTTTTTGTTGTGTATTCTGTTTTTTTTTTTTAAAAGTACACTTAACATATCTATGAGACTTAGCAGTCGTGTTAAGTGTTGCAAAATGCGTTTTTTAATATATGCGGCTTCATGTTAAAAACAAAAGTGGCCTGAAATTTTTAATAATTGTGATATATATAACGAGAATCTTTATAGAAAACAAAATTACAGTTTTTTTTACTAAATGTAGTTTTTTATAAAAGTTTTTTATTTACCTATATTAAACTGCATTGGTGTTAGTACTTTTTAAAGATATATTGAATATTAGTAAAAAATTATATATCATAAAAAAAACGAAAACAGACTTGCAAAAAAAGGGTTTAAAGTATTGTCATAGTCGTTCTGTTTAACGATGTTGTATAATTTGTTAGAATGCACATATTAAAACAATAAAACATTTTTTAGTATATTTAAACAGTATTTTAAATTAAACCAGCGCATTTAAACAACAGGCGTAAACTATTTTAGTGCAGCCGAATTTTCTTTCACAAAAATGGCAGAGTTGGCAGTGTTTACCGCGGGGCAGCTGGTACAGGTTACCGTACCGGTACCTTCAAGCTTGTTACAAACACCGGTACAGTACGAAAAAATATAAAATGACATTTTGGTCTCGTTACCAGTAGGTTACCAGGTACCAGTTTTTTTGATACATTTTATTAGATAACAAAAAAGTATTTTTGTCTGTTTTAAACTTATTTACAAGTAATACATATAAAATTAAAACGCATCCGTATTATTTATCACGCATAAAAGAGACTGTGTGTTGTAAAAAAGACAAAAAAATGTCTTTATAAAACACTAAAAATTGTATATTGTATACCATATCAGTATTTTGTACAGAGTAAATAAACATTCGCAAAAAGGGTTTAATATAACTAAGTGCAAATACATATTACTATACTATAAAGAGACCAAATCTGTTTAAAAAGCCGGCAAGCATGCGCACAGAGAACAACACAGTATTTGTATTGCATAAAAAATAAGTTAAACTCAAGTGCGCAATATAAATATATAAAATAATTTTTTTTTAGTAAAATATGCATTTTATTTTTTTTTTTTTGGGTAACAGTATATAAAGACTTATTGCGCATGTCGAATACATCTTTTATTTTTTGTTTGGCTTAAAATACTTTTATAATATTTTAACAGCCCTTTTTTTACTGTAATCTGCCCTATAGCAGAAAAACTAGCAAAATAAGGTTTTTCGTCAAATTTGTGCAAGGCAAAAAAGTTCGGCACGTTACCGACAACAGCAAAACCATTTTTTTCGTATAAGTACACCTCGTGCCAAGATTTTAATTTTTGGTGTATTTTACTGAACAAAAAAAATTTATCTAAAGGTCAAAAAAATTACTAAAAAATGAAAAACAACAATATTTGTTACTCTGAGCTTTTAAAAATATTTGGTTTATTTTATATAGTAGCATTAATACAAATTTTCTAGAAAAGGGATATCATCGACAAAATGAAAAATCGTTTTTGTATTTAAAAAACATGTCGTATAAACCCGATTGTCTGTATTATTACAACATTCAACACAGTAGCAGTACCGTAACGTACCTGTAACGATACACATCATACAAAAAAAACTTATTACGATAACGGTATGGTTCGCATAAAAATTTGCGGTACAGTACACCTCTGGTACGGTACACAGCAAACTCTGATACGATGTTTGGAAAACCTTTTTTTATTTTTAGAAAATAAATTTATTATAAGAAAATTAAATAAAAAATTATTACTTTTCTGCGAGTATATACGCAACAGATTTTTTTTGTATTCTGTTGATAATTTACTTAAGTTAAATTATTGTATACTTTGGCTATAGGTGGTTGTAATTGTATTTATTTTTGGTCGTAAAATAAAGAAAAATTGAAATTGCTCTATGTATGAGGTATTAAACACAAAGATATACAATTATAAGTTGTTTATTTTTGCGCATAGGTGGCTAAAAAGTATTTTTATACATAAACAAAAGCATCATAAATCTTGGTCTTTTATTCCCCGAGACGTTATTCCCTGCGTGCAAACTTATTATATTTTAATATACCTGTCTACCTGTTATTTTTTGGAGCTGTAAAAGTAGAAAAGATTGATTTAGAATACAAGTAAAAGCAAAAAATGTAATACAAAAACAGATTTTAACGTAAAATAATATTTTAAACAATCGGATACATCTGTATTTTTACAAAATGAATTGATTTGTACGAATATATTGCTTGAACTTTAGGTATTACAATATTCATTTAATCTGTTTTGTTAACTTTGTTGCATGCAAACGGAGCTCTAAAACATAGAAATATGTTCTCGTAAACTACAAAAACATAAGTTGTACTTTTAATTGTGAAAAAAAGGCCGGGTTTTAAACACGAATAGGAATTTATAAAACAACGACGGTTTAACTCTATTACACCTTTAAAATACATTTTATTATATACTAGAGACTGAATATTCTGTACAATGTTCAAGAGTTTTTATTATGCCTTAACTATAATTAGATATTTTTTTGACTTTTTTTGTTTTTATGTTTGTGCTTTTTTTCAGTTTTTATACATTAATATTTTATCGTTTACAACAGGAATTTGTATTATTTATATATAAAAAAACCACAACAACATGATTCTGCAGCGTTCAACACGTCCGAAATCATATTTTGCCCCAGTTGAATATAAAGCAGAAAAGGCCATTTTAAATGACAAAAATAGATATAAATGACAAAGGCTGTGTATTTAAAAATACCCGCGGGTACCCATCCACGCCCATAATATGTATATGACAAAACACAAGGGGTACAGTACCCACGGACTTTAAAAACTTGTTTTTGGTAATACCCATGGGTATATGCAACACCCCTTTGGTATTGCACAAAAAATTTTTGTGTACCTATGGGTACTTTCCCAATATGTTTATTTTTTTACCCATGGTTCACCCATGGGATTTTTCTGTATGAAAATATTTCTTTTTCAGCTTATTATACCCATGAATAAAAAATTTAAGGCGTGTTCAATGGTAAATACCTAAGAATATACCCTTAGGTATCTTTTTAACAGTTACTCAAAGCAGAGATACCCGAACAATACCCATGGGTATTTTGGTCTAGAAATACCACTTCTGTTCGTGGCAGCCCCATGGATATTTACCCATGCACACCCACAATGCCCCTATAGAACAAAAATTGCCAGTCTACCCTACTGTTTAAAAAAAATGCCAATATACCCTTTTTTTTAGAAAAATATACTAAAACTCGCTTTTTTTAAATATAACCATACAAAAGCACCAAAAAGTATTTGAAAGCTATATAGAAAATTTTAAAAACAAACATGCTTATAGTTACATTTCTCTATGCTTTCTTTGATAATTTTTACTTGTACATAAAACAGGTTTATCTCTATGGTAATTTATGATTTCTTCGTATTTGGGACGTTTTACTATACAGTAATAATACCTTTTGATGTTTCTGTATAGTTTTAAAAAAATTATGTATAAGTAGATGTTATAAAAAAAGATATATTGGCATTTTTAGCCAAAATAAGGGGTTTATTGGCAATTTTTGTAAAATAGGAAAAAAAAAAATTTATTTAACCTTTAAAAAATAAAAAAAAAACAGCATTGATGCTATATACTTTGTATGTCTTTAAGACATCATAGTATACGTCACCAAGAATATTTTTTTTTACATTTTTAATATACAGTGTTATATAACAAAGTACAACTGTGCAGCTACTTTTTAATCTAACTATATTCATGATAAAAAGCTGATCATGAAAACACGCAAAAAAAACACAGAAAAAAAAATTTCTAAGTTATTAGCTAACCGAATATTTTTTAGAAAAAAAGTAAATAAAAGTAGCACGAACCCCTGGGTACTTTGAAATTTTTACCTGCTTAAAAAAATCTAAAATTTTAGTTCTTTGTTACTAACTCGGTCCCCCGGGTATACAATTCTGCATAGACTAAATTTGCAAAGATATAAAACTGTATGTTGTAATAACAATAAAACTCGAACAAATTAATTATTGGTATTAATACAATGCTTATAAGCTATAAAAAATATTATTAAGTAGTTCTAGTATACAATATTATAAAAACAACGTTCATAAAAAAGACGATAAAAAAGATTCTAATGATTTAAAAAAGAGTTATCTATTATCTATATTTTTCTATTCTGGTATGTCAAAATTGTAAAAGCAAAACCATCTTTACAATTATATAACACTTTTACTTTTTGTAATATTTTTGGCCGGGTCGAAGTAAAAATAACCGGTTCCGGGTCGGGTTGGGTCCACAACCCGAAGTGTCGGGTTCGGGTTCGGTTACACCCCAGGTTATATCAAAAATATTTTTTGCACCCCACCCCCCCCCCCCCTGAAAAAAATTTAAGATCCCATGGCTGGACACCTTCCCTTTAGCTTAGGAGCAAACACAACAACACCCCCAACATAATTAAAATATTGATAGAAATTGTTTTGTATAAATCTAAAATTTTTGTACAAGCGAATGTCAACTCATTAGCATGTTCAATTTCACAGTTTAACCTCTACTTGCAGAAGATGCATTGATGCAAAATCAAAATCTAGCATCTAATGTTTTTGCACTTTTTTTTTTGAATTCAACCCAAGTTAAATCATTTATGATCGCAGAACACAACAATATAACATTTGAGTTTACACTACGATTCTTATATCAAATCTTTGCCCGGTTTATTTGATAATCCAACGTTCAGGTTTACAGGGGCTCCCCAAAAAATATGAACGCGGCCATATGTGATTATACAATTTGTGGCCATTATGAAGGGAAAGAAATTACTTATATTTTCCCATTTTTTTATACTACAAAGTATCATGGAAAATTTAAAGATGACAAAAACTACATTTAAAAAAAATTATTTTGCAAATATATTATAAGCCGCCAACATGTAATGATGTAGATTAAAAGTAGGATTGACTGTATTGTCAAAAAAAATATTGCAAATATAAAAAACAACATTATTGATTAAGACAATATTGTATAATGAAATGACTACAAAATATCTTGTTTAAATTTACATGGTTTTTTTTAAGTGTATATAAAACATATATTAAGAGACTAACAAAATTAATGCTGTAAGTCCTAGACGTTCGGCCAAAGAAGTAATTGTGTAAATCGTATACAAAAATCTATTTATACAAACATAAAAAAATTAAAATCGATTTATTTAAATCTCACCGTTGTAAATTTGAAGCTTCTCACGCGAAGGTTTATAAAATGCCAGTGAAAGTAATTTTTTGCAATCATTTAGGCAGTAATATTATATATTTTCCAAAAGCTCAGAAAAATAAAAAAATAGTTTTTCTATGGTAAAAAAACTTTTATATCTCTATAATATCTCAATTTAATCATGAAATATATGGCTACCATATATGATCAAAATGGCCATTATAAAGGGAATGTTAAAATCAGGGTTTAATATTATAGCCATACCTTTTTCGGAGCCCATGCAGAGACTTAAATAATAACGTTTTTTTACAATATAATCGCAATAGCAAAGATTTTTTTGAAAAATATTTTTGCTGAAAAAAAAATGATTTTTTATGTTAACTTTAAATTTCAAGTTTTTAAGACATATAGAAGGTTTTCACGATCGCAATTATACGGTATTTCAGTGTATATTAAAGCAAATTTAATCTACATCTGCTCTTCTGCGAGCCGGGTACAAGTTGATAAAACTATTTTTTAATTTTTTTAAAATTTTAGTTTAAAGACAAAAAAAACAGCAAAGCACATTTTCATTTATTCGATAATACTTTTATGCATATAAATACTAACATCATATACCATTATATACTTATGATGCTCCTAAGCTAGAGTGTGCTCTAAACTTGCAATGGGGGCTCCAAATGAAGCAATACGGCTTTTTAAATTAAAATGCAGTGGTTTTACAGACACCTTGTATTTGTTAACCCTTTGTGCTTGGCAGTAGTTTTTCCGGGCCATATGTATAATACTCTACTTTTTAAAATAAAACTATATCGGGCATCTTTGGGTTAAATATTATCGTTTCTACATTTAAATATATTATTAGAGCAAGGTAAATTATAATACTAAGGTTAGAGAGTACCTTTTCTCTAAAAGATTATATGTTATATCTTCTGCTGTTCATGAATATAGTTTTATTACCTTGTATGTAGAGGTGGGAGTTCGTATGTTGCGTACCTAAATAGTAGGGGTAAAAAAAATATAAAAAAGTTATTACTTGACACAAAATTAACTTTATTTATTTAACTTATATTTTCTATAGTTTTTTATCGCCTTAAAATGGCAAAATCAAGTAAATACTCCGACTAAAAAATCAGGCGTTTATAAAAACATACAGAACCAAGTAAACTAAAAAACGAATTTTTTACTGAAATTCAAGCTACACTATGGGGTAAATTACTTCAGTAAATAAAACTGAATGTTTGAAAGGCACAGAAATAGGAGAAGAAGAAAATATTACGCTAGAAAACATGATAGAGAGTAAAAGCAAACTACAAATTATTAAATCATTTTCGGAGATTGGTTTTTGTCGTAGATCATTCACTTAGCTCCGCATTTTCATACGAAGTCGAGAGGGAATAATCGTTTTTGGTTACTGCTACATGACGATTTTTTAGAAGAGCAGAATATCAATTAAATTTCAACTTTAATAAAAAAAAAAATATAACGAGAGGTGGAACGAAGATGGCGACAATCTACGATACAAGGAGATAAGAAAGGTGAAGAGAATGATAAACTGCACATTTTACAAACTGAGGAGTTAAACAAAGAGTAGGATAAAAACAAATGATTAAAAAAATAGCAGTGTAGTTTTCAATACATTTTTTTATAATAATTATAATATATTAAATGTAATATCTGAAAAAGAAAAAAAAATGAGAATGAAAATGAATGCAAATGTTAAATTTGTAAAAAGACATCTAGATACTTGCAAAAACAAGGTATACGAACAATAGATAACCACAGTTATTCGGCAAAGTATAAAGATCGGTATAAAATTGCAAGTCTGGCACCAATTAAATTTCATATTTCGGATGAGGAATTATACAGAGATATTTCCAAATGGATGATTTTGCAACATATACCTATTAAAAAGGTCGATAATAAAAAAATTGCTTGGATTTTTGAACAAAATGCGGGAACAAAGCTTAGTTCTAGAAAGTCATACTCGGCTAGCATTTTTCCAAAAATATGAAAAGTCAAAAAGCAGAAATATATAATTTCTTTAGCACTTTCACGTTATATAATATGTTTGATGAGAGCCCGGATAGAGGAAAAAGAAAAATTGTGAATATCATTATCGGGGAATTACAAGATGAATCCCCGGACCAGTCACATTTAATGCAGACAATTAAGCTTGAAATTGTCAATAGATGAATAAAAGTTCATCGAATCAATTTTGAAGTATGATAGATAGTAAAAGATTATATTGGATAGTATAATTTATCATTATTAACCAGTGATAAAACCTTATTGCATAAAAACCGGACGTACATAAAAGAAATTTTATTACTTAATGCAACATATAACTTGTTTGGCCTTCGCAATGCACAATTTGGTAAACGATACGAAAAAAAACCATAAAAATTTTTAGGATGATTATTGCACTACAAAAACAAGTCCGATATAATAACAAGAATCAGAAAAAGTTTATGAAATTTACTAACGTGTAGTGACCGATATTCCTATTCATTACTTACGAGTAAACATGGTTAGAATTTTTAAGTGTCTATATAAAACATTTCTAGGCGATTGAGAAATATGTTAACTCCTTAAAGAACAATACAAATACTGATAAAAAATTAGAGATGGCATTACATGACGGTAATATTGATAACAAATTGGAATATGCACAATAAATCGTTATTACTACGGCATATATTACAAAGTAAAACAATACAAATTCAGTACAAGATGTTTTCAATATAATTAAAGATTTTAAATTTGACTACACCACGACGATAAAAAAACAAGATGGAGCCAAATAATTGCAAGAAACCCCATTTTCATTTTTATTGATATTATGAGCCTTAAACTACCAACTTGAAGAAAGTTATACAACTTTGCGCCGATGACATCGTGTGAAGTTGAAAGATCGTTTAATGCTCGTAAGCATTTTTTAACTGAAAAACAAATCTCAATAATTATAACAACATTGAGAGGACTATGAATGGCCTACTTCTATTACATATTATATAAGAAACTTTTTAAAATATTATTTTTACATTTTAAAACTTATATATGCTGCATACTTTTTTTGTATGCACATACCAAAAATGGCGTACAAAATTCACACCCTTACTCATTTGTCTTTAAAAACTTTGTAATATACCTTCTAATCAAAACATGGTAAGTTATAAGAATGTCACTTATTTTAGTCGCTTGCTTTTGAGAAATTTGTAACTCCGTATCAATAAAAAAAAATTATATTTTACAAAGATCAAACATATTTCAATCAAGGTCTCTGTAACATTGAACTTTTTTTTCGATGGATAAGTCGATCTAAATTTTCTCTATTAGAAAAAAATGCAATAGTATTACGACCACATTTCTGTAGTTCAAGAAATAACAGTTTTTCTGCATATATCGTTGATGAACATTTTAATTAGATTAACTCTATAAGATTTATCTTCCTGGTAATTTATTGCAAGAAATGCTCATACATAAAATTGTGTTTATTTCATACTGCATCAGTTTTTTCATTTCACATAAAAAGACTATAGCCCCACCGTTTTTCATTGCGAGACTCACACCGAACTTTTCGTATTACGGTAAAGCCTCCTTCCTGATTATATTCAAAATATTTGTTAGTTCTGGGTTATAAAAAGCTGCGAATAATATATACTTAATATGTTCAGAACCTAAATTAAAGAATAAAAAGCGTTTAAAAGCTTTAAAACAAAATTTCGACATGCGAAAATCATGTATCTCACTGACATCTCTTGTTTGTGCTTATCAAAAAAGTCAGAGATGTCAAATTTGACATAAAACATATGAATTGATTGATTTATGATTTATTGTTTGTGATTGGTGTCTAAGATAAGATAAAGGGAAAATTTATCTATAGTAAGAAACAATATTTACCTAAATAGTCAATTTTTATGCCAGCTCGTAAAAAAAACATTTAACTAACCCCGCCTCATCCAACAATATTCTTTATTTTGCTGTTTAAATCGTACTAGTTGATTGATATTCTCCGCGTATTCTAAAAAAGAGTTACCATAGTATTAACAAGGTTGTCTAATTCTGTAAGATAAATCCCATAAGGCCAACAAATTATACGGCCTGGCCATTATAGTTCCGTGCAGGTACGTATAGCGTATGATAAATTCTGTAATTGCATTGTTTTAAATATCGATACACAATGCAGTTTAAACTTTTTTACCTTGTTTGTTTGTTGGTCTAGTATGGTTTTCGGAAATCTGTGGGGTTTCGTTGTCAATTGGGTTAACCTGTAAAATGTATTGCATTTGATTTAATATAGGTTCTTTGATGTTTTTATATTGTCGTTCATATCTATTCATATATGAAGGGTTGGAATATGTCGTGTTTACACGGGCAGCATTTATTCTAGGAGGAAAAACCATTGAAAAGTACTTTGTTATACAAAACTTAAACCTTTATATAGAGATCATATCTCATCAATGGTGTACTATTGTATTGTAATAAATGTCTTTCGTACCCGTTTTATAACTTATCTTATCAATTTGTTCTATAAATGCTCCAATTCTACCTTTTCATTTAAAACGCGTTTACGAGCTTCTAAACCGCATCCGGGAAGCGCAAAATAGAAATCATTATGATCTTCTTTTAAATTACCCCTCAAAATTGCATTTATGCTCTTATTTAGCACACAAAAAACATATATAAGTTATTCATCATTGGGGTGTTATTTTAGGATTGCTTTGCAATCCAAATATGGGTATTAAAATAACCATCTAAAAACATATACAAACCCCCTACACTATGCTTTTCCAGTTCTGATTCGGTTTTATCAAACAAGCTCTCAAGCATTTCAAGCGGAAGTTTAAGTGCATGACGAAAATTAGATAAACATCTAGCATTTTTATCTCTACATATTTATATTCTTTATACATATGAAATCGATTTTTTAACGTTTCGAGAGTTATTTTCCGCAACTGACATTTTAATTGTGAACCAGTTTTACTCGTAAATCAAATTCAAAAAAATTACGAACCAAATTATTTAACTTAAAAAGACTGATCAGTAATTTGTGTAACATGTTTTGTTAACTCCGTACACTTATATACCCGGACCGCATTATTAAATGCAAAAATAATTAAACATCTTTCTGTTATACTGAAACCACGTTTAAGAATCATACGATGGGGTAGGAAAAAAAAATATAAATAAATTTATAGCAGAAACCAGTTATTTTATTCGTATTTGTGATGGTATTTCTTTAACATAACAAAAAGGATAATAAATAGAAAAATGAATGTTATAATAGCAAGAATCCTTTTACATAGCAGGATCACGCATAGATAATAACAGATTTTAGGGTAAAGGGCTAAAAATACATAAAAGAGTGCATTTTTTATGGTGGAGCAATATTTCAGAAAACTTGTTTTCACCGAAAACTTATTTCACCGAAAACTCATTTCACATAAACTCATTATACCGAAAAATCGTAAAAATAAAGGCAAATGATTCTTGTATTCCTCTGCATTTCAACCCCAAAAAATGTTTATCGAGTGGTAAGTAGGTACTATAGATAAATTTATCCCGACTTTGCAATTTTATATCTTCTATATAAATAAAGAAGAGAATAAGTAAACATGTTACTGAACATGGTAAACATGTTACTGAACATGGTAAACTATGACCTGCAATGTGCAAATGAAACGGTGCATAATAATTTATTATATGTTAATGGTATACATAAACATGGGAATGGGAATGATATTGATGAAATTACAAAATTACTTATTTCCTCTTTAATATAATTCTTTTTATCGTATTCTGGCAGACAACTTCCATCATCACTTTTTTCTTGCGCTACGCATGAACTCAGTGAAAGTTATGAATGCAATCGTAAAATCTTATGTAGATTACCATTATTTGTTGTGTAATAATTGTAAAATCCAGAGGTGGAATCGTGTACTGCGTGATAGAACTAAACACCCTTAACTATGATATATTTTATAAAAACTTGTTTTTGCTGCTTGATAATACATCATTTTTACGATACTATATATATAACCCGGATAAGATAGTAATGGGGGTTGGCAATTTTATAAGACGGTTTACTTTCGAGATAGTAACAAAGATTTACATGGATGGTACTTTAAAGTCGTCTTCTTCAGACTTTCTTCAATTTTACATTTTACACATGGATTTTGGGACGCAATCCAGCTCATTGTGCATATAATGCTAAACTGGTGTAACAGAATCCTTGTGTACTTAAGTATTTGATATTTAAAAAAAAAAACTAGAAGACATTGGAATTAATTTTCTTCCTACTTTTATTTAAATTGATTTTGAAATAGCAGTTTCTAATTCAAATCATATAACTTGGCCTTCTGCAATTATCTCTGGATGTTTTTGCCCTTTCTGGGCAAACAATTGGGAGAAAACTTCAGGCTTTAGGGCTAGTTCAAATTTATGCAAATGATATGGCATTTATGAAAACGGTAGAATAATTGTTAGCGCTACTGCTTGTACTTACTAATCTTATTAACATTTGTTGGTTGTTTATTTCAAGGCAATATAGCAAAGAAACAAAATGGAAATATACAAGAATTTTTAGTTATTTTGAACGAAATTGGTTAAATAGCAAAAGATTATTATTTAAAAATAAAATATTAAATTACTTCGGAGTCTTAAGAGGACACACGAACAATTCTGCAGAAGGGTATTTTTCGAAATTAAACCGTATTTTAAATAAAGCAACTGTCGTTTTCTACTGAAAAAGGATACTACGCTACCTCATATTTAATCTGATAATGGGATTATACTTTGAAGCCTCGTAAATGGTGGAAAAAACAAAGCAAGAACAACAATATATATTGGTCATGAGAGGAAATTGTAGACTTTGTGGGATAATTACATTTATGGAAGAATTACAGTAATTAAACAATTTTATGGTGCCAAAAATTCAATAAACTGCATATATGGACCTAATACCGTATTTATTTTTATTATATTTGGTTGATCATATGTGTCGTCAATTATTAATATATCATGCATGGTAATATAACAAAAGGTTGCTTTTTTAGTTACAGTAAATTTATTCAGGGATTAAAAGTATTTGATATTGTTATTATCATTACATAAAAAGTTTTGCTGTAGCGTGTGTCGATTATTTGTCATATATGTCCCATTTGAAAAATGTTAATTATCAGTTCGAAAATTTTGTTTATTTGTTTAATACTTGTGTGATTTCTATATTTTTTTTCTTCCATATGGCTTTTCGCAATGCCAGACTTTTTGTTTTACATAGTTATAATTCTGCTGCCTTGTTTGATGTTATCGCCTTGCATTGTTGTTGATCGTGGTATGTTTAAAGTCATATACACCTGTAAATAGATTTGATATATGATGTAATGGATTTATGTGCTTTGCGTTGTTGTGTAATGTTCTTGTGGTTTGTTTTGTATAAAGATGATGATATGTTTGGCTTTGTGTTTGTAGTCAATAATGGTTTGTATAAGTTTACACAAAATCATTATAAATGCGAAATACGAATTCAATTTGAATCAGTATTTTGTATTTTTGTTCGTTTTTTATTATTAGTATTTATTATTTTACTTTGTTTATATTAAATTCTATTTGTTTTTTTCTCTTTGCATATATTTAGTAATTTTTTATTTTGTATGTTGTATTTCTGTTTTTCGGTTGAACCTTGGAATAATTCCGTAGCAACAATTGTATGATATGTCTGTTAATGATTTTTTTGTAAAGAGTTTGTCTTGTTTTATAATTTGTTGCAACTAGTAATTTAGTATGTATTATTGCAGTGCTTATTTTTAAATTGAGGTCTATTAAGGTTTCAGTTTCCTTTTATATTTTTAGTTGTTAAACATCTGTTATATTGCTTCTTTAGGAGAAGCTGTTTATTTTTTATGTTTTACGCTTTATATTTTATTTGTGTATATTTTTTTCGGATTATTACTTTACATACTATTTTTTTCGGAGAAAAGAATTTATGTAAATGAGTTTTCGGTGAAATGAGTTTTCGGTAAAAACACTTCTGGTACAATGAGCGGGTACGATTTTTTATATAGTAAAATTAATAGCATTTCTTCATTTGAAATATTTTAACAACAGCCTCTTTTTTCTTATCATCAATTAAATTTAATAATTATTTTTTGTACTTGCAATTATCTGGAAAATGCGGAATTTGAAATTTTTTTTAAAAATTACAATAAGGTAAAATTAAGTCCGATAAGAATTAGCCATCGTAAAAACAAGAAATAATACAACACTCCCTGTATGAAGCAGACTGTCTACTAGTACAAGCCAGAAAAAGGCTTACCGGGGTATGAAATAATATTGGTTCTTTATAGCAACTTATTTGAATTTTTTATGCAACCTAAATGTATGTTTTATGCAATCAAAGTAATTTTTTTGGCAATCAAAGTGTACTTTTTTACTCTTCGAGGTAATAGCCCATTTGTTGATTTTTTTTCTTGTTCAAATGTTCACAAATTTGTAAATTTTTACTTGAATTTTTGTAAATAAATTTCGCGTATACGCGCAAATTATTTTACGAAATTTGTGAAATTTATAGAGCAAGTGAAACAAATTTTAAAGCTTTAAATTATGAGCATGTATGATTTGTATTAGGGAATCACGATATAATCTATATTATAAATACAAATCCGACTATTTTTAAAAAATCGGTAGTTATCTATGCTATACTTTCTTATGATAATCAGTTAACAGGAAAATACAAAATATTTATACGAAAACTTCCTTCACATTGTTTAATAAATGTGTTATAAGTGCCGTGTTTCTGCAGTATTTTAGTTTACCTTATCCATCAGACAAAGTCTTGGTTTTTATTTTGTACTAGTATGTTTAATAACTAATTTTATATCTAAATTTACCTTATAAATTCTAAATACAGAGAAAAAAACAAAAAAACAAAATTTAAAAATTTTAAAAAAATTAACTATCAACTATTTTGTATGAAATTCTAAAAATTAAAATTTATATTAAAATTTATATAAACATTACGGCATATGGGTGTTTTTCCGTGTTAAATTTAACACATACGTTAATATGAATATTTTACAAGAACTAATGTGTATGTAATATTTTGCTTATAATCGTTTTCATAAATGAAAAGTATTATAACGTTTCGTTTTACACTTCTTTTATAATCATGTTCCTTTTTTGTGTAAGATACTTAATTTCTATTTAAAGTTATTATTTTTCTGCGCGTATAAGCGATATTATGCACAAAAAAAATAGCAGTATTCCGGTATATAATTTAGACGTGCAAGCGATTAATTTTGCTTTATTTTTCTTGTTTAGAATATAGATACTGCTCTGGTTTTACTATTCCGCAAGCAAACACAGTATGAGAAAATTATTTATTTTAAAGGGTTATAAATTACAAATATGTTTTTTACACGCAAAAATGTATTGAGTTTTAACAAAATAAGATTCAGGCAAATGTTTTTATTATGATATTGTTTAGCACTATAAACTAGACACAGATTTGCCTTTTTTATGGTTCAGACCCACATTTTGCGCTTGAAAATATGTGAAAAATAAAATATGGGTCGTTGTACTAGTCTTGCAATGCAATAAGCTATAAATAGTTTTAGTATATTGTTTATAGTATTTTTAATAAATTATTTTGTTGCTTAAGAATAATATTTTTGACTATAGAGTAAGAAGATTAGGCAAATTGGTCTAAATTAATTACATGTGATGGTTTAGATCAAGAACTATTATTTGAGTTAAATGCCCCATTAGCAAAAAAAATTACTTAAAGAGCAAATAACATATTCATACATTATTTTTCACTAGCTTATCCATTTTGAAAACAACTATACTATTAATTTCGCAGTCACTAGAAAGAAATTTTCTATAAACTCGTAACGAAAATTTAGCGTAGTAAGCATACACTTTTTTTTAATGACGCATTACTCGTTACACGTTATTTGTATTAATACAGTCTTTTTGTTGCGCATATAAGCGTCATTTGTAAAAAACGACACTTTTTATATCGCGTTTATAAGCGTTATTGTACCTCAAATACTTTTGCATACCCATAAAATCTTTTGTGGAATCAAAATGACTTGTCATGCAAACTTTTTTATTGTAATTATAAGGTACAAAAAAAAATTATTTTTGTATACTATTTTTTTTTGCACTCTTATTTATTGTTGCATTAACACATGGGAAACTAATTACAGATTTTCTCGTGTTTGTATTCTTCTTTTTTTTTGGTTGTTACTTAAAAACCCGAAAATTAGAAATCAAGAAATTTTGGTAAACACGGATATGTACGTTGTATGCAAGTAAACTAAAAAAACAAAAATTAAGAGTCGAATATATTTAAGATAGATTGTGATTAAATAAAATATGACCGGATTTTAAGAAAATATGATATACAAGTAGTGACAGAATTTTAAGCGTTAGAAGAAATCGGTCGTATAATTTTTCGTTACTGGTTATTCACGATAAAAACTTTAATCTTATTTAAATATGTTAAAGGTCAGTTTTGTACTGAATTTGTTATGCATTTTACTAATTACACCGCCATTTTTTTATTTTAATGTTAAATTAGTTGATAAAAATTATATTGCTTTTTTATTTACTTCTTTATTAACAACTTTCAAATGCAAGAATTGGACAAGTGCAAGCAGCTTCAACAGCAATAAAGACTTTTCGACTAGCAAGGTTATAGAGATAAAAACAAACACTGTCAAAAAAGTTGGAATTGAGCGAGGATCCGTTTCCGGAGTATTTTAACACTTCGAAGTAAATTATTTGCGGTGATTGCATTATATTCAGCAAAATTTGATATATTAGCTAATAATAAAAACTAACAATTCTAACTAAGCAGTTTCCAGGGATTACACTTAAGTAATAATAGCTCTAAGCCTTTAAATGTATGAATTAATATTTAATACAATATTTTTTAACATTAGGTTATATTAAAAAAATATTTGGGAAATTTAAAATTAATATTAGTATAAATTTTGATCATAAAAACATAAAACCTATTATATTTCTTTTAAAAATATTTTATTTGTACAATTAAACTATATAATTACTTGTTTAAACGTATTAAAACACTCGAAGACCTTTTTAGAAAGTAAAAATATTCTAGTATATTTTCATAATATTGTTTTAAACATTAAACGTCTTTACTTACATTAATGAGATTTTTGCAGCACTTTTAATCGCGGTGGCTTACTTTTTATTATGGATCAGCATCTCATTGCTAAATCGCAAAATCTTATTTTTACCAGCAACTCTTACAGTAAATCATATACACCATAGTCTACATAAAACATGGTATTGCGTATACATAAAATCTCATGTGTCATCATGATATATAACTGGTTTTTCTCTACTAATAGTCTTTTTTCTTCTATCAGAATGTTGGCGGCTGTTCTTTTTGCGTGTTCCCCTTTAACAACTAGGGGCATAAGTTTGAGCCCTTTGCGTGCAAGGGGCTAAAATTATGCCCCTAGTTTAGAAAGGGGACAGTATAAGTAAACAAGCGCGAAAATGTTTATCAAAGCTCTTCAAATGTCTGGTTCTATACTAGTCTTATAGATATAGTTTTTATATACGCGATTCTGCGTGTATTGTATACTTTTAAATAATTTTTAGTCTTCTAAATAAATTCATGTGCAGTAACGTTAGAAGCATGAGTCTAAACAAAATAAAATAAGAAAAATTTAAAATTAAAAATATTTTAAAAGGCTTATGAGTTATCGGTAAAAGTTCGGTTTCTTCATCCGCAGCCCCTTAAATTAGGGGAACTTACAAAATGGCCCCACTGAAGGGACCAGAAATTAGAGAATTGGAATGATAAAAGGATTAAAATGTGAGAAAAAACTTGTTTTAAAAAAAAAACAACTCTAACCCTTACTCTATCCAACTATACGATTTTTTCTAGCAAAGCTTTTTTTGCCGAGATGTCAGCAATGGTTGGGTTAACTCGGGTTGGGTTAATTTTTTGTTATATGGTTAAAGTAGGGGCAGTTTAATCTATTTATATGGCCTCTTTATTTCTTATTTTTGAGTGTTTTTTGTTAAAAGGGTCGTTTTCTTAGGCGCTTTTAGTCCTGTATTTTCTGCCTCAATTTAAGGGAGGAATAACTGGACTTTTACCAAATTTTTTATAAATATAAAAAAAAAGAATTTTGGTACTATCGTTCAGCTCTATTCCTTTTTACATAACTTTTACATTTATAACATGAAACAATAATTTGCAGCAATGAACAGATACAAACAAAAGTGTTGTGGAAATAAGCGGTATGAAGATGATGAGAAACGACTTGACATAGTATGTTTTTTTATGAAGACTTTTGTACGGTAATATGGAGATGATACAGTGAGGTTTTATGAAAAAAAAAAATAGTAAAGTAAAAAGGTCATAAGAAATAAGGATATATGACGTGAAAGAGTATGAGATTCAGCATGATTGAGTTTAGTGATATAGGGATAAAAAAGTTGGAGATATTGGATGAGACTTACAAAGCAGAACTATTTTGAAAAAAATACGAATCATAGGTTAATATAGGTTTTCGAGCTTTGGAGCCTACAATTTTCTTGGGCTTCCTCTAGAGATTAAAGCTGAGTTAAAAAAGTAGTACAGAAGTCAGAAAAATGAGTTTAAAAAAATCCATTACGAAAAAAAAATTGTGTATAAAATTACGGGTTTTATTATAAAAAGCCACTTTTCAACAAAAAAAAAATAATTTTTATATTTTGAGCACATTTTACAAATAATTTTTTTTTTTTGATAATTGTTCTATAAAAAGACGAATATTTCCTTTTAATAATTCTTTTTACGTAAATTATGCTATTTTTCTCTTTTCGATTTGTCTTTTTCTAGAGGGGTCCCAAATAATTGTGGGGGCCAAAAGCTAGGAATACCTTAATATAGAGATATGGAGATGAATATATATGTAGATTGTAATCATTAACAATATAATGCTGATAAAACCATAAGCTTCTACAGGGCCAAGCCCATATACTTATGTCACATATAAAAATGTGCATTCCTTAATTATATACCCTTAATTTTTTATTTAAGTCCTCTCGTGTAAAAAAAGGCAAAATAAAACAAAATAAAATGAATTAACGGTTTTATTTGAATTTTAAAATGGCAAATCCAAAGTTGCTTTGGCCCATTGAACCACAAAATTACAAAAATGCTTTTTCTATATCCATCTGTCCAGTACGAAAAACACACTCTTTCTTACTTATATGGGTTTTTATACAACAGCGTGTAGCCTTATGCCTGTTATTTTAGCTTGTTATATGATGAATCCAAGTATTATTCGGCTTTGTCAAAAGGCGCTAAACAAACAACTTTTCAGGACCATGTTATCTGGAGTTGGTTTTCTGTGTGATTCAGAATATCTGTACTACGTGGGTGAAAACACAAATTTCAATACTTCCTACGCCTATTTTGTCTATTTTTTCTATATTGTTTTTTTTCAATGTATCTAAACATTGTCTCGAACCCATATACGTGAAAAAAAGCGTACAAATCAAAAACAATACAAAACAACGTATTGCCACTAGACAGAATGACAGCAAAGCATTGCATGCCCTGCATGACACGAATACCTAGTAGGTTACCAGTCGACGTTTGATACTGCACATATTGCAAACATCTAAAACACCAAATTTTGGATTTATAATCCCTAAAGCCTGCGAAGTTCCTAGCACACGCAACCAAATAAAACCATAGATATCATAATACGTACCCGTCAAACGGAAGTGCAAAGGGGCTTGCCCCTTTAAAAAAAATCCCCTTTAACTTTGAGGGGTGTTTTTTCTGTATAATTTTCTGGTCAAAGCCCCAACTAAAAAAATTCAATTTTTTGAGTCCCCAGCCGACAAAAAATTTACGAAAAACTACTGATACCAATTACGTTTATCGATTTTGAGATTTCGAGAATCTCGAGACAGCAGGTATTATTTTTTTATACCAAACCGAGCTCCGAAAATTACATGATTCTCAAGATTTGGGACTTTCGAGAAGCGAGATCTCAAGATTCGATAGGCAAATCTTTACTGTAGATTTTTTTGCCACAGAAATGTTTTTTTTTTTAAAAAAATACTAAAAAAGGCACAAAAAATTTTATACGTAGTAAAATATAGAAATAACTTTTATATATTTTTAATTTTCGACATTTACTTATAATTTATATTCTTGCTAAAAAGTTTACAGCAACTTAGAGTAAAATGGATGCTTACTACATGACACATGCAAATTATTGAAGCGAATACTAAGTCAAAACAAATATGGTAGCCAATGATACAAGACATCTATTATTTAGATGTTGCAGCCCATAAA